>OZ038509.1:70728269-70744586 GCA_964036315.1 Acanthosepion esculentum | reverse complement strand
ATAAAACACCTTGGCTGTCCCTGTGATGCAATACATTTTCAACATCCTTAATTGGACCATAGCTGACATTAAGCGAATGGATGCCAAAACGAGAAAGCTTTTCATTTGCCATCGCAAGCACAATCCCAAGGCCATTATTGATCCTCTGCATTTGCCTAGATCCGAAGGAGACAAAGGATTAGTGCAAACGGAACTATCTTACAACAACAACAAGAACAAGACTGGTTGATAATCTATGTCAAAGAACATGAAAGAAATAAGAATCTTTTTTTTTCCTGTCATAAAGAAAAGACACAGATTACAAACGGAAGTTCAGGTGGATGAAGACGTGCAAGTATGGCATAATCCATCAGCGGTGAAGAACCTAAAATAGAAGGCTAAAGCAAATGCAACGGACAAAAAGCAGAAACGATGACAAGATAAATCCCTTCAGGGCCGTCCGTGTCAAAGAAGCTGATGTAGACAAACCCCATACCCATCAGTATTTGTGTAACGCAGGATTAAGGACGGAAACTGAACATTTTATTGTTGCTGCACAGAGCAAATGCTTGCTGAATAGAAACTAACAATGAAACATACTGAAAGAGTATGCTGACCCCAAATGCAGATTCGGTGATGAATAGCGCTATTAGCATCCACCGAATTTAAAACTCGGCATAAAAGTGTGGGCCAATATCTGTAACTTTTATGGGAAAGTAATTACAAGAAATTGGTACGAACACCACCCAGAGTTAGTAACAGACGTAAGAACTTTAACTGTTAAATAATAGTTTCAGATTATTATTTTTTAGTGGCAGTGTATTTGGCTCAGATTTTCTGAGACTGACCATAATGTCAGATGGTAGAAAAAATAGGGATGTCGATTTTGATTGGCTGAGCCGAACGTGGGAATGTTACAGAGATAGTGTTTTCAGAGAGTTACGTTTTTACACGTCATACGCATTAGACGGGGTTATTTTGTGTCTCGATGAACATGCTCCGCAGTGGAGTTGATAGAGCGACCCACTGGCTAGCTAAAAACGTGCACTTCGACGTGTTTAATAAAATAGATCAGTTTCAAATCCCTTTTGTTGAAGTTTTCATTTTACCTCCGAATCTAAAAAAAACATTTCGGCACCCGGCCGAGAGAAGAAAGAGAGGAAGACAACTTTATTATGATCGCCTAATGATCGTCAACCAAGAGACCCCCAGAACGAGGGGTCTATACGACATTTCGCTACCGAAACATTTCGACCGGGAAAATGTGGCTGAGGGAGAAGAATGCTGCTTAGTTATAGAATCGACCGCTCCAAAAGAGAAGAAGAGAATACAACAGTAACAATTTTATGGGACTTTACAGTGCACACAGACAGAACAATGAAAGCTAATCGCTCAGACATCGTGACCAGAGTCCACAAAAACAGAATGTGCTTTCTTATTGACATGCGTACTGTAATATAGTTTTGGCAATTTTAATAAAATTATCAAAATACAAGGAATTGAAATGGAAATTAAAAACATGTGTCACATGATGACATCAGGAATTCCAGTTGAAACTGGGATCCTGGATTTGATTGAAAAAGATTCTAATAGAGTCATTGGAGGCATCGTTGGCAGACCATGCAGTAAAGAGATACAAAAGATTCTTGTCAGGATCACAATTTACACCTTATGCAGGGCTTCATCTGAGTGAGAAGTGTGTCTGTTTTGAATTTGTTTTTTGTTTTTGTTTTTTTTAACACAAAAATATAGTGGAAATGTCATGATGCCATTTAAAATCTTAGATCTCAATTTTGGAGCAGGAATGATACGAGTAGACAACAGAAATAAAAAGAAATAAAAACAACAACAACAGCAACAACAAAAACAACAATAATAATAATAATAATAATAATATTAATAATAATGGGATGAGTTGGAAGAAAATAAATAAATAATAATAATAATAATAATAATAATAATAATAATAATAATAATAATAATAATAATAATAATAATAATAATAATAATAATAATAATGGGATGAGTTAAAAGAAGAAAATAAATAATTAAATAATTAAATAAATAAATAATAATAATAATAATAATAATAATAATAATAATAATAATAATAATAATAATAATAATAATGGGATGAGTTGGAAGAAGAAAATAAATAATTAAATAAATAAATAATAATGATAATAATAATAATTATGAGATGAGTTGGAAGAAGAAAATAAATAAATAATTAAATAATCATAATAATAATAATAATACGAACGCTGGAGGAAAGAAAAGTAAATTAGAGTTGAAAGCTGCTCATATGAAGACTCCTGAACAAAAATGGTGATCTAAACCATTGTATGGAAAACATCCAAACCGTCTGGATGAATCAAACATCAATGTTTGCCAAACCCATTAATGGCTTAGAAGCAGTCCTTTTAAAGGGGGAGACAGACGACCTTATTATGGCTGCACAAGACCAATGCTTTCCAACTAATACCTACAAGGCTAAAATCAACAAAGATGGCTCAAATTCTGCCTTACGCTTATGATATAAATGTGATGGAACTGTTGACCATATAGTAATAAGTCCTTGGTGAGAGAGAATACATTGTTAGGCACGGCAGACGAGGAGTGGATGCCCATTGCTATGTCTGTTCGAATTCTAGGATTGATGTCCCGGGTGTATGTACAAACATCACCCGAATTATCTCACAAATGCCGATGGAGTCACTATAAAGTGGAATTGTTCAATCTTCCCAGACAGAGAAAATAATAGACTCATCAGAAATTTCAAAAGAAAGAAGCTGCTACCTGGTTGATGTGATTTGCCCACAGAATTCCAGTGTTTCTTTAAAAAAAGAATTTTGAATTATAAGGATCTGCAAATCGAAGTACCAAAAATGTGTAAACATAAAACTACGATTACCGCTGTGGTGATCGGGGCATTGGGTATGATCAAGAAGTTTACCGAAAATCATGTGAGCACAGTTACTGGACACATCAGCATCTCAGAGCGACAAAAGATTGCCGAACTGCACATATCATCCGCAGAAACCTCTCCATCTAAACTAAACATCACAAATATGCAGAGTTAACACTCCTACTGTGCCCTTTTTACTCACAGACCCCAGAAGGGATTTGATTATTAGGTAATTGAAATTACTCTCTGGCAAGATGATACTACGCACAATAATAATAATAATAATAATAATAATAATAATAATAATAATTATTATTATTATTATTATCTTGATCAAAGTCCACAAGAACAAAATATGCATTTTTATTGAGATAGCAGTCCCTACAGATTATAATATATTTTTAAGATCTCAAAAAAAAAAAAAAATACAAGGACCTTTATGGAAATCTAAAAAATGTGGCGCATGTGGACACCAATAGTTCCAGTTGTAGTTGGTTCCAATAGACTGATTGAAGCGATTCCTAGTGCCTCATTCCTCAAAGATACACAAGAGAATCTACTGACAAGTACGGTTCACACATTACGAAGAGCTTTATCTATGTAAAATATGTGTGATCAATGGAAAATGTCATTAATCCATTTCTGACCTTAGGTCTCTGGTTGGGACCCGGAAGGAAATGTGTATACAAAAGAAATCAAAGGAAATAATAATAATAATAATAATAATAATAATAATAATAAGTGATAAATATCCAGAAACCATTGATCATCTTGTATCAGGTTGCACGATATTGGCACCCACTGAATATAAAACCCGGCATGTTAGAGTTGGCCAATATCTGCACTAGAAAATTTGCAACTTCTACCGGAAGGAAACTGAAAGAAACTGGTACGAACACCACCCAGACCCGATTACGGAGATAGGACCTGTTACAATTCTATGGGACTACACAATACACACTGACAGAACAATCAAAGCCAACCGTCCAGACATTGTTATTAAAGACCACAAACAAAAAAGTGCCTCCTTATTGATATTGCAGTCCCTGCAGACTGCAATGTATCTTTGAAGATATTCGAAAAGCTGTCAAAATACAAGGACCTTGAAATAGAAATCTCAAAAATGTGGCACATGGGAACATCAACAATCCCTGTTGTAGTTGGAGCCCTTGGATTGGTTGGAAAAGATTCCAATACACTAATTGAAGGGATCCCTGGAAGTCTATACCTCAAAGAGATACAAAAGATTATTCTGACAAATATAGCCCACACTTTACGAAGGGCTTTATCTATGTAATTATTATTTTTATTTTTTATTTTTTTGCAGTGGAAAATGTCATGATACCATTTTCTAACCTTAGGTCTCTGGGCGGGACCCGGAAAGAAATGTGTAAACGCCAGACACCAAAGGAAATAAAAATAATAATAATGAATAATTAAATAAAATCTGCTGAGGAAGAATAAAAGACTATAATAGAAAGAGCTTTTTTATTTTAAATTTTTTTATTTCCTTTCATTCGTTACTGAAATTTGGTGTTTCTTTTTCGCTCGTGTCTGTGTTTCAAATAGAAAGCATTTAAAAATAAGAAAAAATTTGGAAATTGTTCAGGATTCAATTATTTCTTCCTGTTCTTTTCAAAACGTTTGCGCTTTTTTCCCCACCTGGTCTATTCTTGATGGCGAACGGTATCGTTAGGACAACACAATCTAATTGTCTCTCATTGTGACGATGAACAAAAATGACAATGCCCCATAGTCAAATAATCGTTAGGTTTGCTAAAAGTCGGACAGATCTGTATTTCATCACCAAAACAGAAGCAAGACAAAACAAACTATACAGAAATTGACATTGCTCTAATGATTAGGGCTTTTCTATTGTTACCCCTCCGCACCCCGCAAAAAAACATGCTAATATTCAAATGGAGAGAAGATATTCAATCCATCGCTAAAGATTCTGGAAAAATGATAGGTTGTCTGTACCACTCCAGTATGTACCTGACTCTTCTTGCTAGGATTTACACTACATTTCTAAGAATCAGGTTAGGCTGAAAATGGACTACTGCTATCATATCTGGCCTGAAGCTTCTCAGTTTCCTTATTCCAGTCTTGAGAGAGTTCTAAGAATCAGAACATGCTGAAAATGGACTACTGCTATCATATCTGGCCTGGAACTTCTCAGTTTTCTTATTCCAGTCTTGATAGACTTCAAAGAATCGGAACATGCTGAAAATGGACTACTGCTATCATATCTGGCGTGGAGCTTCTCAGTTTTCTTATTCCAGTCTTGAGAGAGTTCAAAGAATCAGAACATGCTGAAAATGGACTACTGCTATCATATCTGGCCGGGAGCTTCTCAGTTTTCTTATTCCAGTCTTGAGAGAGTTCTAAGAATCAGAACATGCTGAAAATGGACTACTGCTATCATATCTGGCCTGGGGCTTCTCAGTTTTCTTATTCCAGTCTTGAGAGAGTTCAAAGAATCAGAACATGCTGAAAATGGACTACTGCTATCATATCTGGCCTGGGGCTTCTCAGTTTTCTTATTCCAGTCTTGAGAGAGTTCAAAACATCTATACGGCCCTGTGGCTGATGAAGTGTCTTCCACCTTGCAACCACTTTTCTCACAAATGAAACGTTGGAAGGATCTCTCTTCTCTATCGCTATTTCCATGGAAATATTCAGACAAGCAACCTTCTTAGGTTCCTCTAAATCTAACCCTTTCAGCCATTGCTGTTGTTCCCTGGTTCGCCACGTACTAGGGTGGTAGCACCTGTTAGGGTACTAGTTCTGGACAAATAGTGAACCTTCAAACAAGCATGATTCTTAATTGATTGTAAGTGTTATGAAAGTATAAATATAAACTTCAATAATAATAATAATAATAATAATAATAATAATAATAATAATAAAAAAACTATCAAAATACAAAGACCTTGAAATGGAAATCTCAAAAGTGTGGCACATGGGAACATCAACAATTCCCGTTGTAGTTGGAGTCCTCGGATTGGTTGGAAAAGATTCCAGTAGACTAATTGAAGGGATTCCTGGAAGTCCATGCCTCAAAGAAATACAAAAAAATGTTCTCACAAGTACAGCCCACACTTTACGAAGGGCTTTATCTATGTAAAATATATATATTTTTTTTTTGTCAGTGGAAAGTGTCATGATGCCATTTCTAACCTTAGGTCTCTGGGCGGAACCCGGAAAGAAATGTGTACACACCAGAAACCAAAGGAAATAAAAATAATAATAATAATAACCCTGTCCTAGTTAACATCAACATAAAGTTACCCAAAAGATCGCCCTACTAGGGTCATCCCATAGACTAAGAAAAATGCTATCAGTTAAATGACAATTCTCTTATAGGGCCTAAGGACAATAGTTTGCCAACAAGATCAAAATGGAGTTTCAAATGGGTGTAGAAATTCAAGTAAAGCACAATACACCGGTAAGATGAAACGCTTCATGGCCAGTACTCTGCCCGTACCAAACAAGCTGATTTAGACAAGCCCCGTACCCGCTCAGTGGCTGCGTAGTGCAGGATTAAAAGCTGAAACGGAAGGTTTTGTCCTTGCTGCACACGATCAATGCTTGTTAACTAAGAATTATCAAGCACACATACTAAAATATTGTGTAAGCCCAAAATGCAGGTTCTGTTATAATTACCCAGAAACAATCTATCATCTTGTATTTTTACCCACTGAATATAAAACCCGGTATGACAGAGTGGGCCAATATCTGCACTGGAAAATCTGTAAATTCTACGAAAAGGAAACTGAAAGAAATTGGTATTGCTTTCTCAGAGGAGCAGTTGTAGAAAGAAAACTTCTTAGGACTGATTGTTTTTTTACGGCTTATCAACCATTTGTTGGTTATTTAAAGCCGAAGCATATTTTGGATTGTAAGAATCATTTCCGAGGAGGTGAATATTGCATTAACAATTCAGAATAAAATCGATTTTTCCAGATACAAGTCCTACTATTTAATCCATAGATGGCGGAGAGTAGTTGGAGTTATACTTTTCTCAAAGGTATTTGCGCGTAAGTGAATCTATCGAACGTAACAAGCCCGAGTAGAATTCAAATTCGGCTTTCCAGTTTTCTCACTGCGAGCGGCAAAATAATCCGAAAAGTAATGAGCACTGAGAGGCGGAGAAACATTTTATGAGAAAGAAATGAGACTTTAAAATGCCACTGCCGTGAATACAGCAAGCTAGCGAAAAAAAAAATTGGGAAGAGTTATACAACGGGAACGGTGCAAACGACACAGGTGTGACCACGAACACAAAGTAGTGGCTCTTCAAGAGCATAAGGAATATTTATTTGTGACTTTGAACCCCGGATCAAGAGAGGATTTGATACTTATAGACCCCCCCCCCCAAAAAAAAGTTGAAAATGAAAAGAAAGAATGGAAACTGGCTGAACTGCTGGGAAAATACCGAGAAAGGTCATGGCGAATCTTCAAGAGACTTGCTGTCACTCCCGATTTATGTTTGAATGCAATTTGCATGAAATGAACATGCATAAGATTGTTATCTATCTATCTATCTATCTATCTATCTATCTATCTATCTATCTATCTATCTGTCGTTTCCTTTCAGTCTATCTATCTATCTATCTATCTATCTATCTATCTATCTATCTATCTATCTATCTATCTATCTATCTATCTGTCTGTCGTTTCCTTTCAGTCTATCTATCTATCTATCTATCTTTTCCTTTCATTCTATGTATGTATGTATGTATGTATGTGTGCATGTATGTATCTATCTGTCTGTTTTTTTCTATCTAGCTATCTGATTCTGTTTATCTATCTATCTATCTATCTATCTATCTATCTATCTATCTATCTATCTATCTATCTATTAGTTTGTTTATTTATATCTATCTATCTATCTATCTATCTATCTATCTATCTATCTATCTATCTATCTATTACAGTCTGTCCATTATCTATCTATCTATCTATCTATCTATCTATCTATCTATCTATCTATCTGTCCGTCGTTTCCTTTGAGTCTATCTATCTATCTATCTATCTATCTATCTATCTATCTATCTATCTATCTATCTATCTATCTATCCCTTTCAGTCTATGTATCTACGTCTCTCTCTCCATCACTCTCTGTATCTTTGTCTGTCTGTGTGTCTGTCTCTCACTGTCTATATATCTATTTATCTATCTATCTATCTATCTATCTATATATATATATATATATATATATATATATATATATATATATATATATATATATATATTGCTAAGATCTTCCAGTATTTATTGGAAAAGAATGATCATTATTGAGCATAGAACGTTTATATGTATAAGCAGCATGGACAAAGAAATCAGGACTGCATAATGACTGTCAAGTTCATACCTTGAAGGTCGCATCAAGCTTGACTCTACCAGTCACCAAATCGTGTTTTTAAAAAATATATAATAATAATAATAATAATAATAATAATAATAATAATAATAATAATAATAATAAAGTAAAAAAAAAAAAGAAACTGTAGAAAGTGAAGAATTCCTAAGAGCAGAGACTGACAGTCGAGCCGGGTGCTGCTCTGTAACATTTGTCTCTGACACTGAAAGTTGAAAGAGAGAAAAAGGTATAAAAGCAATAAGGAGAGATGATAAAGAAACGAGATAAACAGTGAAAAGGAGAAGTTACCTCGACATTCGCCACGTAGGCACATACACACAGACGCGCAATGAATGAAGAAGACAAAAGTCAACCTTGCACCAATGAAAAGTGCATATATTATTTTTTAACTCTCAATAAAAATCGACGAATAACGGGAAAATAAACAGTCAATTGCTGGTATCTTCTGACGAGTGGAGGGTCCGTTTACGAATCTCTGGAGACATGGTGCTGAAAATAAAATCAATCAACTAAGTTAAAAAAAATATTTGTATTAATCCTATATGTATATATATATATATGTGTGTGTGTGTGTGTGTGTGTGTGTGCGTGTGTGTGTCATATATATATATATATATATATATATATATATATATGTGTGTACAAGTATATATATATATATATATATATATATATATATATATATATATATATATATATATATATATATATATATATATATATATATATGTACAAATATATATACTGGTATATATTTGTGTATTTCGGCAGCAATCCTTCTTTCATGCACATATCATTAAAAACGACTGACAAGGTGCTTTTATTTAGTTTTTTATACAATTTCTCATCTGATCTAATAATTTTTTTCTTTTCGGATGATAAATTATATAAAACCTGTCCGAATGTTCTTTTTATCCGAGCACTTTCGGCCATTTTCAAGGATTATATTTTAACTGTTAAAATAAGAAATAGTTTTTTTGTATGTATGTATTATCAAATGTTTTCATTTTTTTTGTTTCAAAACAGCGTCAAGGTATTATGTCCATGTTCAAAGTTAATATTATTAAGTGTTGGTTTGTTTGTTTTTATTAGTAAGGCTTCCATTATTTTTAGCCTTTTTTTGCATGTGGATGATGCTATTATATTAGTGTTGTCAATAGTGTCTGGTAGGTCTCCATGAATATTTAAATGAGATCTAATTGAGCTATTATCAGAAAGGTGTGTGTATATATATATATATATATATATATGTATATATATATATATATATATATGTGTGTGTGTGTATATATACTCGTATATATATACATATATATATATATTTGTGTATTTAGGCAGCAATCCTTCTTTCAACCACATTTCATTAAAAACGACTGACAAGGTGCTTTTATTTATTTAAAAAAAAAAAACTAAATAAAAGCACCTTGTCAGTCGTTTGTAATGAATATATATATATATATATATATATATATATATATATATATATATATATATATTGAATGAATCAATAAACAAATTTATTAGAGTATTTTATTATTAGAACATATTTATATAAATATATATGCCTGTGTGTACGTCTGTATGTGTGTGTATGTGTGCGTGCGTGTATGTGTGTGTGTGTATGTATGTCTATGTGTGTATATCGCACTGAAACGTCCTCACCCCGCCCCACTTTCCAAAACCTGGCTGAATTACCAATCATCGTATTTATGGGGGAAGGTTTGATTTTCTTTCTCTCTCTCTCTCTCTCTCTCTCTGTCTCTCTCTCCCTAGGTCTATCCATTTATGTATGTTCTCTCTCTGTCCCTCTCCCACACACACGCGTAGGCGCGCGCACACACACACTCTCTCTCTCTCCCTCTCTCTCTCTCTCTCACAGACACACACACACACACACACACACATATATATATATATATGTATCCAAGTATAGGATTGGTGTATACGGAATAAATTCCAATAACCAACAAATACTATTCTTAAAAGAGTGCTCAATACAGAGTAGAGCAAATATAATTATTTATTCGAAAATTATTACATAAATATGTTATAAAATCACTACAAAAATAGCCATTTTGTTTCAACACTTCTGGAGTCTTATCAAGTGATGGTGTTGAAGGGTTTATTCTACATTCAACACCATCACTTGATAAGAAACGAGAAGTGTTGAAACAAAATGGCTATTTTTGTAGTGATTTTATAACATATTTATGTAATAATTTTCGAATAAATAAATATATATATATATATATATATATATATATAATAATAATAATAATAATAATAATTATATATATATATATATATATATATATATATATATATATAACACGATTGCACTAGCATGAAACAGACTGTCGCCTCTAAGTGCTGACTTCCATGTCCACTTTTATATTTACACACGCTCTATCTCTGATATTGAGCACTTTACCCCATAAATATAGCACACTTTAAGACTATATTTCTGTATATATATATATATATATATATGGGGAAAACCTTAAAAGCCGCAGACCTGATTTGTGATTCTCGGAAGAAGTACCGACACTGATAACTTTTGATCGTATAAAGTGTTATACAGTCGGATGTGATCTTGTGTTTCTACCAGGCATCTCGAAACTATTGACAAAATTGAAAAAGAATCTGCAATGTTATAGGACCTGACTTGGTTGCTCCACCTCAGTCCCATTCCCACCACCGTAAGGTCAATTTCCTGTACCTTTTCTATAAATATTTTCATGATAATTTTTCTAATGAGCTTTCCTCTTTAGCACATCGACTTAAAGAATTCAAGCGCAGTACTAGATTGGCGGTTACGTCTCATTTTTTTTCTTTTACTGCCGAAGTAGCTAGATGTAGCTGTAAGTTCTATTCTAATCATTTCTTCACTAGTACTTCTCGCATATGGAACTCTTTCTTTTTACAATAAGATTCAACCTGTACAAGGCCTGGGATCCACTCGAGGTAGAGGGTTACAATAAGTGGCAGTTTATATGGATACGAGGGGAAGATAAAGGTTGACTCTAGACTCAAACAGGTTAAGATTGTAGTGATTGGGGAAAACATCGTCTTTGGAGTCTGTTCCCCAGTGCCGTGGTTTGCGGGACGAAGCTGTTTGAGGGGAACTAACCTCTCGCCGATGGTATACAGAGCGAATGTAGTTGGTTTTCAACTATGTAGGTGGCATGGTGGGTGCTAGCCGATCAGACCTGGTGGAATCAGGGGAAGAAATTCGTCCGAGTACGATCCATTGAAGTAGCGATAAAGTAGCGAGAGACTCGCCTCAACCCGCCTCAACCCGCCTCAACTTGCCTCAACCCGCCTCAACCCGCCTGTGAGAACTAGGCAGCTCCCGCCCAAGCATGACAACATTACTCTGTTTTCAGCCTGTCACTTGTAAAGATGTAGAATACCGTGAAGAGTCAGGTACTCACTGGAGCGTTACAGGGAGCTGATGATTTTACCTGCTTCTTTAGCGATGGATTGTAAGTAAGAGTTCCACTTGAGGTCAAGTATGAGTTTGAGGCCCAATATCCTCTTGAGACACGGGGCTAACACGAGGGGATATCTGTTCATCGTCATTGGCGTTATTTCGGGGTCTAGTCGGCGGTGATGGAATGGGTCTAGTTTGTTTTTTGAGGCATTGAATGTAACCAAACACGTTAAGGAGTAGTTTATATGCATAGGAGGGGAAGGTAACGGTTGACCCTAGACTTGAAAAGGTTAAAATTGTAGTGATCGGGAAACATCCTCTAGGGTGTCTGTTCCATAGTGAAGTGGTTTGCGGGACGAAGCCTTTCGAATGGATCTTACTTCACACCAGTCGAATGTCGGTGGTTTGCTACTAGGCAAGCGGCATGGCGGGTTCTAGCCGTGAAGGTTAGACCTGGTGGAACCAAGGAATGTAGTTCGTCTGAACATTTTCCATGGAAGTTGCGATAGAGTAGTGAGAGACTCGCATCAACCCGCCTGTGAGAGAGAGAGGTTGGAGTGTAGAAAATAATTCTTCTCCAACAAAGACTCGGAGACGCTTTTGAACTCTATAAAAACTGGAAAGTGAAGACTGGTCAGCTTCCGTCCAAATACGTCAACAGTAGTCCATTTTCGGCTTCATCTGGCTCTTATAAAGGCAGAGGATAGCGTGAGGAGTCAGGTACTTACTGGAGCAGTACAGGGAGACGATCATTTTACAGGCATCTTTAGCGAGGGATCGTATATAGGAATTCTACTTGAGGTCGAGTGTGAGTTTGACATGGGGTCTTTCCGAGGGGATATCCGTTCATCGTGACTGGCAGTAGTTCGGGGTCTGATCGGCGGTGATAGAACGTAACCAATTTGGTTTTAGAGGCATTGAATGTAGTCAGTCAGTTGAATGTAATCAGTCTCTGGAATGTTAGGGCTAGATCGGAAGAGCAGACAGCTGCCAATCTCTGATCCTCAAGAGTTTTAGCGGTGCATCCGTATATCGTATCACCGGCATAGACGTTTACAAATTATCGGAGAATATTCTTAGGTACATTATTTATGTAAATCAGAAAGAGGGCTGGTCGGGGTCGTCTGCATTGACCACCAGGGCCTGGGAGGACTGGTCGTTAATAGCGTGAGAGCTTGTGTAGCAAACCTTTGTGCCACGCCTTGTCGAAAGCCTTTGAGATATTTAATGTTATGGTCCTTGCGGTATGTGTGTCGTAAAGGGCCTCACTAATTTCTGTGTGTAATGGTAGTTAGGACATCAGCAGTGGATTGGGCTGATCGAAACCCATACTGCTCGTCGCGCAAGAGGTTGTTCATATCAAGCTGCTCGACGATCTTCTTATTGTTTTAGGCCTCATAAAGCTTACTGATGATACTGAGGAGACTAATAGATCTATACTGGGAGGCGGAGGATCATTTTCCCACCTTCTTGAAGGCCGGACATACGCTTGCCACATTCTATATGCTTTGAAAAGATTTCTCCTTCAATCAGCGGCTAAATAACTTTAATAGAATCGGGAATAATTCCGGGTTGATTTTCTTAAGGACGACCACTGGAATTTTTTCTGGGCCAGTGGCTTTTTGGGGGTCGACTTTTGATAAGTCTAGTGACTTCTCTTGCTGAAATAAGTATATTACGGTGATTATGCTCAGTGAGACATGGGAAGTTGGGGAGGGGGATGACCTCTATTCTTGTTTTAATTTGTTTTTTTTTTATCAACTACGACATTCCAAAAAATAGATGCAACGTCAATGGTCATTTTTGAATTATGGTCTTTTATTTTCCTTTCTGCTCAATAATGTATTCGTATATTCTTTTAGATTTAGATTTTGTAACCCTTTGCGCCTTAGTGGCTTTATCGCCTTGATTGCGGCGAAATGATAAAAAATATTGATGAAAAAGAAAATAATTAAAGATTAAATGAAATAAACGTTAAGCAGGAAAATAGCTTGAAAATGTATGTATTTTTGTGTTTGTGATTTTATTAAGCAGAAAAAACGTCACATTTTAGCGCAATATATGATAGCGTAATTTTCACTTACTTAGTACCGTTTAAATATTCTGAAACGGAGAATGAAGTAATTCCCAATCCACTGATTTCCTAGTAATTTTTAATTTTTAGTTTTATTTATGTTAATAATTAAAATTCTAATACTTTTTAAATTATTTCAATAATTAAAAGTTTCCTAATTTTCAAATATTAATTTTATAGTCATTTTTAATTATTTTCCAGGGGAAATAACTGCAGACTTTGACGTGTTTGCATTCCTTTCCATCAGCCATATGATCTATCAGTTATGATATTGTAATAATAGTTACATTAATTATGATTAAACTCAGTGACAATTAAGTATTTGCAAGAAATTATAGTAAAATTCTAAAGAAGTAACATTATATCAAGCACAAGGCTATGGAGAGCTTCATTTAAGCGTCATAGTAATTTGTATTTGCTTATCTATCGGAAGTGTTTACAGTGCGACATAGTCTGATATTGGTAAAATGAAGAATTGGAACTCAGTTTTTGCTTGATACCGACACTGGGACACAGAGTCAGATTACAACAGCATTCTACACTGGTTTAGGGTTTTTCTAATATATATATATATATATATGTATATATATATATATGACCGTTTATTCTGAGCTTTCGCGTGTTGAACGCGGCCGGAATTCGAGTGAGCGTTTTTCTATTAAAAACAAAACAAAAAAAACTTTCAGCTTACCAATCTCATTGTTGAATAAGGTGAAGTTGATAATAGGTGCGATATGTTTTATATATAGGATATATATGTACTCGGTAATGTGATTTATATAGAACTTTAGTGTTTTTGACAAGAATTTTCCTTAAGGCTTCTTGTGAATTGTGAGTAGGTAGATTTTTGTTGTAGCACTATGATCAGATAAGTGACATGTGAGGTGGTATGTCCGATATAAGTATTGCCCATTGGGTGCTGGTGTCAATAAAATAATTCTCGATGTAGAATAACAGAGCTATAATGCGTCGTATATATATATATATATATATATATATATATATATATATATATATATATATGTAGGCATTTTACAAGCGTAGCTTAGATGTGGCACAAGGTCGAAAGTTGGGGGCACCTAGTGAGAATCAAACTCAATACTGAGTAGCAATTGTTCTGGCGAGACACGCTTGCTAAGCATTACAGCGTCCCGAGGTGCTCCAAAAAATATATATAATTAATTTGTTTTAGATGGATACTAAATAGAGCATGTTGAGAAATATTTTTGATTGTACACTAGGTTCATTTTCAGGGAGCAGCTTCTTCCTGTCGAAGGCTTGTGACTTAAAATAGCCTTTGGCCAGATCATCAACCACGTTATAAAACTCATGAGAATTTTCTAGCAGTAAGCAAATTTTATTTTCTGCTTGTAACCTACTGCTATAGACGAACGAGACAGAGATGAAGTGTAGGTGAAATGGGTGAAATGTCTAATGGGCGTCTTCCGTTTCGCGTCACAGCGGCGTGATTTTCTCGACATTCTACTTCACTCTTTTTTTCGCTTGTAGTGACCACTGTCTTATAGAGAACATTGCTTTTTGTCCTGCCGTCTTTGTCTAAAGAAGTAATTTATCTTCATTCAGTGACCTTGTTTGTCCAAGCCGCTTGACAGGTTACTTGTGAATTCCACTTCACTTAGCCGATAATCTTTACGAAAATAAATGTTTGAAATGTTTTTTGACACGTCAGGTGGTTTCCATTTAACAAGATATCGGCTTTTGTATTTTTTGTGAAAGTAGTAATATCCACATGTATCCATAAATATAATCATATAATTACATATATAAATATACCATGATATTTGTCGCTATATAAGCATTATATTTATAATTACTTATGTATGGTCATCTGTATTTGAATTATAATTCCTTTTTTGTAGTTGGAGGTACTTAAATTGTGAGGATGTGTGATTTTGTACATATGTTTATAGGTGTATATAACATATTTTTGTATTATTTTCTTTTTTTTACATTTATTATTTTTAAAACCCACCCAATAAATAATATGGACTGCTTCACTAACAATATAGTCCGGTATACATATCAAATTTTAAATGATGTAACGGCCAGTTTTAACTCAGAGCCTGAAGATTGCGTTGTGCATGAAACTCAGAGTTGTGGTATTGGCGAGAAAATATGTATATTTATTATTAACAAATATATGTATATATATATAGGATAATATATATATATATATATATATATATATATATATATATATATATATATATATATATATGTAGGACACGTATTTATTATAACATCCTGTTGGATTCCGACCCATATCTGACCGGCATTTAATCTTTAACTCATATATATATATATATATATATATATATATATATATATATATATATATATATATATATATATATAATTTTATCTCCTTGATACATTTGAAAATCTTTACAGGGAATTTCTAAGTTGCATGGTGAAATGATCATTACAATGAGGTAATTTTAAATTCCGATGCATGTAATATATATATATATATATATATATATATATATATATATATAAGCTATACCAACAAATTT
>OZ038509.1:70693269-70723269 GCA_964036315.1 Acanthosepion esculentum | reverse complement strand
AAAAATATAAGCAAAAATATAATGAGGAAATAAATTCTCTTTGTATTATCAGAAATACTCACTGCTAAAAACAGTTCGAACTTTGAGAATCACAATATATTATTGGTACGGAAAATCAATGAGTAGAGATATATAATAATAATAATAATAATAATAATAATAATAATAATAATAATAATGATAATAATAATAGGGAAAGAAGGCAAGAAAGAATAATAATCGGCCGAAGAGGTTGTAAAAAATAATGGAACAAAAATTAAGATTGACCACGATGATGCTGCGGTTCACATGGATATTGGAAAGTGTGTTGCAGATTTGGGGAGACACAGTTTCTGCTTCCCCAAGGATAGCCACCAAACATCTGTTATGAACATGCAAATAATAATAATAATAATATAATAATAATAATAAATAAAGTTGTAAAAATCGTGCAGAGCCCATTTTATGGGATTCTCCTTCAGTAAGAGATTTCATGTATATTTTGTAGAAACATTTATACACACACGCCGGATAATTTGAAAAAAAATGTTCCCACATTTTGAAAATAAATGAATAAATTATAAAGAATTGAAATCAGAACAAAAGAAATGAAAGATCCACAATAATTTTGAAAGTATAATATGGGAAAAATAGAAAATATTCCATGACAAGTTTCGGTAATTTACACAACAGGTTTAAGAAGTTTAAAAGGCAAGATTCCAACAAGCAATTAACAAACATCTAATAGCAACATTATTTAAACTGGAAAAGATTTTAACTTCAATGTTCATAATCGGTAAAAATGGACAAACTATAATAATAATAATAATAATAATAATAATAATAATAATAATAATAATAATAATAATAATAATAATAATAATAATAAAAAAGAAAGAAAAATACAAACAAAAAAAAGCACAATATGGCAGCGTCACATTTTGGCGAACTTCCGGATTAATGATGGAAAAGGAAACAGTCGATACTGCACCTAGTATCACAACGCCACGTGCGCCGCAAGTTAAACTTTCACTTTCACTTTCACTTTCATATATATATATATATATATATATATATATATATATATATATATATATATATATATATATATATATATATGCGTGTGCTATTATTTTCAGGACAGTGTTTTTCACAAATGTTAAGGTAGAATGACATTTCTGAACGTAATGCCTCCTGTATAATTCTTTTCTTTTCCGTTATTAATTCTTTTATTATTTAGCATTTGTCTTTCATCTCGTATCGCGGATCATAAAAGAAGAGAAAGACATTCAGGTTTATTTTGCACGAATTGTACATGCGAATATCGTGCAAGCATGTAAATATCATCTGTGACAGACGTATTTAGCGAAGGTCTATGTAGTATGCATAAAAGTCACTTCGTTTATATATATATATATATATATATTTATATATATATATATATATATATATATATATATATATATATATATATAGTTGTTTGTGTGTGTGAAGTTTATATATATATATATATATATATATATATAAGAATGGAAATCAGTCTGCTTATATGTACGTGCGTGTAAATATGTATTTGTATTTATATACATATATTTGTCCTATATATATAAATATATGTATATATATATATGTATGTGTGTTTGCATATTAGATTGCATATATATATATATATATATAAATCTTTTTGTATTGTCTGTCTGATATTTCTCTGCGTGTATATTGTGTTATTCTCTCTTTTAAACATCCATACTCACCCCCCCACATATATAATAGTTTATGTCTGATTTTACAAATATGAAAAATGAGTATGTTTCACATGTTTTCATTTTTTGACCAGTTTCTCGATGCAGTTCTTTTATTGACATTTACTAAGCTCCACTTATCTTAGTACAACACAAATGGATTAATTCTGGCTAGGAAGATTGTATAGCGCCAAACTTCCATGTGAAAAAGGGGCCTGCCTGTCTTTTAAATCAACGTTCGAAATATTGCCATTTTTTTTTTTTACCTGGACCGGAACCCCGGCCTCTGGCGCCGTTAGAACATATACAACTACCTCAACCACCGAGCAGGCCTGATACAGTTCTTTCTTTAGAGCTTAACGGTTTTCTTTCGGCCGCCTTTTTTGCACATCGTACACAGAAGCATATGGATTGCCTTTCGGAATTCTTCGTTAAAAATCGTATATATCACAGGGTTCAGTCCTGAATTGACGTAACCAAGCCAGACAATAAAGAGTTCCACAAAGATTGGGACTCGCGAACAGGTGTTGCAGAACGGTAAAATCAGATACATGAGGAAGAATGGTAACCAGCATATGATGAACGTTACCATGACAATTCCCAAGATACGGGTCGCCTTGCGTTCCTTGGAGAGAGAGATCTTTTGTTTCTTGTCAAAGAACGATTTCATTTTCTTTCCCTTGCTAGTTCCATGTTTCTCTTTCTCTTTCTCTTTCTCCTTGTCTTTTTCTTCTTTTGAAAGTTTACTGTGAGTTCCTCCATTTTGAGTTGTCACGCATACGTCCTTACCGAAATTCTTAGTGTCGGCGCTTTCCCCATGAGTCTCAGAATTCAGCTCAATGTCGTCGTTGGATTTCTCGTCGTGGGCTGGTGTTGGAGGGGTGTCTTTATCCTTAGCCGGTGTCGACTCGGGACTGTTCTCTTTCTTCTCTGCCTTGTTATACGGCATCGACTTTAACTTACCAATCGCCGTCTGCTCCCGCTTCTTTCTCAAGCGTCTTCTGATGGCCAGGAAAATTTTGAAGTAGATGAAAGTCATTAGTATTAGGGGAATGTAGAACGAACCACAGGCGGAGTAGACGACATAGCTGCGGTCGTCTGTCAAATGACACTGCATTTTCACTTGGTCATAAAGCTGGCCACTCTCATTCCACCCAAACACGGGAGGTATTGACACCACGGCGCTGGTAAACCATACTGCTGCAATCATTAAGCCGACACGTGTCGGGGTTCGTTTCTGGGCATAGTTCAGCGGGTCGTGTATGGCCCAGTACCGGTCGACAGCAATCGCGCACAGATTCAAAATGGATGACGTACAAAGCAGAACGTCCAGTGTCAACCAGATCTCGCAAAGAAGCCAGCCGTAGATCCAATATTCGACCACTAGGTTGGACACGTGAAACGGCATGACCAGAGCCGCCACAGACAAGTCTGAGACAGCCAAAGAGACGATGAAAAAATTCTGTACGCTTCGCAATGGTTTATAAAGAATTACTGAAAGAATAACCAGGACATTGCCGAAGACACACCCGATGACCATCAGAGCTAGAAAAGCAGCAATTATAATGTTTGTCCCGTTTGGAATGGTAAACATAATCGTCATGTTTGGAGACGTCTTGTTATCGTCTGCAATGTCTTGGCTAGAATTCAATGTATTAGTCACTAAGTCTTCGGCAGCGGGAAAACCGCTTGCTGTCACTGTTATATCCATGTTGGATTTCTGACTGTTTTTTTAGTCTTTCCGTTTCTGGCTTTATTTATGTAAAGCTATCAGTTCCAGTTTAAATAACCGAATATATATATATATTTTATTTAAATGTACATATTCTGTCGATTTATTCCAATAAAAAACTAGATCAAATTACTGATGTAATCGTAGAAAATGAAGAAGAAATATTTATCTTTCAATTTTGATGTGTTATAATATTATTCTCATTTTTGCGTGGTGATGATGATTTTTAAATACTCTGATTCGATAACACGTTTTCAAATAAGAGAATATTTTAATCGAATTCGGATTTTAAAAAATCAAGAAGAATCTAAATATTAATCATAGTTTTTGTGTCGTTATTGTTTTGGATATCGCATAGATTTAAAATGGCGTCCTTTCTCCGTGAAGTGAATTTTAATTATAATAAGCGTTTGGCGTTAAATTGTTTATTGACTTTGAATTACAAAATATCATGTAAAAAAGTTTAAATTATGAATTAAATTTCGTTTTATTTTTTTTAAAAATCATTTAAATGAAATAACAACTGTTGGATTTTAATTAAATTTACTTAAAAATTGTTTTAATTTCAGACAACATAACATGAAACCATATTGTAAAATTTGCGTATGTGTGTGTATTCGAGTGTGTGTGTTTGTATGCATACGAGTGAGAGAGAGAGAGAAAGAGATAAAGAGAGAGAGAGTTGAAGGAAGGATGAAGGAAAGGGATAGGTTGTGGAATGAGAGGAGGAGAAACGCTGACGAAGGATTGGGTAAATGAAGAGGGAGAGTGAGATAGAGAGGACAGAGAAAAAGAGAGAGTTGAGAAAAGGATGGATGGAAAAGAGAAGGTGGGTAATGGGAGGAGGATAAACACCGACGGAGGACTGGGTAGAGGAAGAGGGAGGTTGAGATAGCGAAAAGAGAGAGAAACAGGATGATTGAGGAAGATGGAATAGGGGGAAGGAAAATGGCGACAGAGATGAAAAGAGAGAATGAGATTACGAGAAAGAGAGTGGGAGGCGGAGAGAGACAGCGGAAAGGAGGGGAAAAGGCTGAGGATGAGCAAATATGGAAAGGATAAATAGAGAGTGAACGACGAAAAGATAGATAGATAGATAGATAGAGAGAGAGAGAGAGAGAGAGGGAGTGTGTGTGAGAGAGAGAGCGTTGGATAGGAAGAGTAGCCGTTGGTAATAGTAGTTATTCGAAAATGTCGAATTGATTGTGCACTTAAAAAGTCCTTTTTTAATTCTCCCTTATTGCTGAATATATTTTTTTTTAAAAGAAGTCCTGCGGAACTGTCCGATTGATTTTACTTGAAAATCGATTGGTGGAATTACTGCCGAGTATAACCATACAGTTTGGCGCGCATCGCCTTGGAAGCCATTCTTAACGAACGATACAATTTGATTTGTCCCATCAATGACGGTTGTCTTTCTTGAAAGTAAAAAAAACAAAAAAACTATTTTAATGTACAAACAGAATAATCCGAACAAATAGAAAAAAAGAGACAGATTAAGAATCCACAGTACTTAGCATTTACTTTACAAGCAGAATTACCTATTTCTTTATAGGAACAATTAAAATCAAAGAAAAGTATTTGATAATCTTTTATTTCTGCGTTTCTTTTATTCAAAATAGTTTTCTTATTAACAAGTGCCGGGGGTTTCAATGACGTACGATGTTTACTAAATTTAGTTTCGCATTCTTCAAGGACAGAATGAACCCGAGAAGAGAATAAACCGATTTACATTAATCTCAAAATCAGTGACTTTAATACTTGTGTCATTTAAAAGCAATAACTCAAGTTTGGCATCGTCAGTTTTTACGAATAACCTTTTTGCTTCTTTATTTGACAGAGTATCGAGTTGATGATGATAATAATAATAATCATAATAAAAGGAGTAGCGATTTACTAAGCGTAGTTCAGATGTGGCACAAGGCCAAAAATTTGGAGCATCCAGTGAGGATCGAACTCGATATTCAGTCGTATTTGATCTAGAGAGACAAGTTTGCTAACCATTACACCACTAGATAGAAACGGCAATTTTTTTTAATCAATTCACTGCAAGCAAGGCGATAATGCCACTAAGACGCAAGCGGCTAATGGGAGTGAAAGAGAATGAGAAGACTTTAGGAGAATGAGCCGTATACCTAGTCCTAAACAGGAAACAAGGGATAAACTTCTAGTCGTGTCAAAAAAATGGGGATGCGTTTGATAGGCAAGCCTATATACTCCTATATTTGTTTAAAACCTATTAAAAAAAAATTAGCTAAAAGACATTTTTAATGATTATATACAAATTGAAAACGAAATATTGTCACATTTGGGTCTTACAAAACTGAAACCTTCCTGATAATAATAAATACTGAGATGTACGTAATTTACTCTAGAACTTCGTTGCGCAACTAGAAAATCCAGGAATAATTGTACTACACTAACGAATGAGTTCTGGGATAAACTGAAATACAGTGTGAATAAGAAATATCTTTTAATATCTACCTTTTAAATTTACTACGTATCAACGTTATAGGTTAAATTAGAGTTAATTAATATAATTTTAATGAGTCACCTGAATTCTGTTTAAGTGTTTATATGGCTTTTTGAAGTTTTATTTATTTATATTTTATTCTGTTTATATTATTTCTATTTTTTAGAATTTTTCAGGCTTATTTTTCTTTCTTAAACTTTCTCTGTGCGTTTTTGTCAGTTTTTCAATTTTCGAATTATAACATTTTAATTTGAAATCTTTAACTTTTTAATTATTAAATATTCAGCTTTTAACGTTCATTTTTTAATTTTAAATTTTTTAAATTTAAAGTTTTAAAAAGTTCAAAGAAAAAAATCTTTTTAATTGCTTTAATTTTAACTCTTTAAATTGATGAATTGTAAATATTTAAGTAGGTAAATTTAAAATTTTAGTTTTTTAAAATGCAAATTTTGTTCTTTAAATTAGTAAATTTTGATTTTTCAATTTTTCGTTAAGTTTGATATCTTTAATCGAAAAGTTTGATATCTTAGATTACTAAATTATAAAATTCTACATTTTAAATTTTGATTTAAAAAAAATTATTTTCAATATTTAACCTTTGTTGAAAATTTTTGAATTTTTCCTTTATTATTAAATAAATTAAATTATATTTTCTGCGGTTTTATTATTAAAAATGATTTTTATATTATTTTGTAAAAATGAATTTTAGCAATTTTTGTTGATAAAACAAAATTTGTTTGGTCAATGTACAATTAAATAAATAAAAGAAAATTAATTGCATAAGAAATAATTTTTTGCATTGTATCAATTTCAGAGAGAACAATTGAAGGAAAGAAGGATCAATAGACTTTATGTGAATGACTTAGTTTGCAACGGCATTTCTAAATAAAGAAATATGCAGTGATAATTTCTCATAAATCAGTTAATAAAAACTTCATAAATCATTAGATTTAACTATCGGAAAACAACGATAAAATAGCAACTTTGTGTCAACTGTGTGAAATTACCCAAGAAATGATCTCTATGAAGAACACATATCTTAGGGTTATTTCCTCTTCTATTACGAGATTTTGTTGGAGAAAAATGTTTTTACTTAAAGAGTTACCTCCCCTGGTTATCATGGGTTGGACAAGACTTGTGGTCAGAGAAGAACTTTAGTTGAATAAAATTATTACTTTTTCGTTTTATCCAAAAGGGTAAAAACTTAATACGCATACACAGAGGAGAGAATTTTCTTTAATTGTCTTTTTTTTTTTTTTTTTCGAATTCGCAGGCCAGTGGACGAAATAAACAAGTTTAAACAATTGGACGATCTACACAAATACGGATATCCATTAAAAATAACGTTTTAGGTGATAAAAATACAGTTATATGCGTATATTGATTAATTGTATATAGATATGATTGTATTAAGCTTTCATAGTTAGCTTTTCAGATTTGTTATGAGTATTGGTTTAAAATATATTGGTAAATATTACTTAATAATAAATAAATCTAGGTTTTTATTCGATTAAATTATTATCTTCGAACACAATTCTTTTGATATAAACGATTGTTTTAAGATAAACAATTTAAGATTTTGACCAGAATTCAGATTGCTAAATTTTTGTGCAAGAATCAGAACTTAATTTACTGAAAGGGTCAGTATATGATTTTTTTTAATGTTTTTTTTTATGTTTGCGTACAATAAATAGAAAAAATGAAATTTTAATATAATAGAAATTATAGAATTGGTAGAATTCTTGAATACAGTCTAAAATAACGTATTTATTAATTTTTTTGTTCAATTTTATATTTTCCTTTTTCTCTTTTTTATTTTATTATTTGGTTGAGTCCCACTTGAGTCAGTCGTGAAGTTCTCTAAGATTTAGTAAAAATTGATTACAGTTATTTATAAAAAGAATTGGTTATAAAAAACATTATTTGTTAAAGTCGTTCATATAAATGAATATTTTTTTGTATGTGTGTCAGTCATCGTGTGTAAAATTTCGAGATGTCTCTTTGCGAAAAAGATTTGGAAATCGCAGGTTATTAAAAAAAATAAAATAATGTGCTTGTTGCTATCTTTTGAAAAAATTCCAGTAGATCAGTTTCGTTTATTTTACTGTTTGTCTTCTCCACTTTTTCATTAAAATATGAACAATTTTAATGTCTTTTCAGAAATTGAATAAAAAAAAAATAATTTTTAAATTCACACACAAACTGAAGAAAAAATACTGATGACTTAGAATGATAATTTCACGCAAATAGGTGGCGTTTTTGTTTTCATAGAAATATTTTCATAATTAAAAGGTAAAAAAAAAAACGGATCGATATTATCACTGATTGGTTTTGTGTCGTAGCGTTTTGATTAAGAAAAAAAAAACAGTGTGCACAGAGCGGGAATATTTGAACGAAAACTATAGAAACTGCCGTGTTGTTTTCCAGTGACAAAATGAAGACAGTTTAAAATCCAGACGACAATTGTTGGTGCTTTATATGTACCGTTTCATTTCGTTTTGTGGTTACTTTTTTGTACAAAGATCTTTTTTTAATATCCGCTTTTATGTTTTTACCATTTTCTCGTCTTTAATTTCTTGGATTTGTTTTCCAGATCTATTCATCTTTCGGATATCTTCGTAACTCTTCGGTTTTGTTCGTAACTCTTTGGGTCTCTTCGTAACTTTTTTCCTATCTTACCCAAATTATTCGTATTTTGGTAGTGTTCATCGTAATTTCATTTTTATATTCTTATGTAGTTTCTAACTTTTATTTCCTTTTGTAAATAAGATTTTTGACAATCCATTTTGTTTCATTTGAAAAATATTTGGAAAAGTAGATTAATTTTTCTTGACGCCATATATTTATTCTTATTCGTTAGAGTTTCCGAAAATATATTTTCACCGGTCTCTTCGATATATCAATCGATCTATCAATAAAAATAAAGAAAAATTCTCACATCGAGATGTTCATGTGTTATCTTCTTACAAATGCTTCCAAAAACTTTTCAAGAAAATATTTTTTCTGCTTGCTAAAAATAATCATTCGTATCTTTAATGGACTTATTTTTATGTCATATTGAAATTTTCTTCGACAAGGCAAGGCCTGATTTCCTTCATGGATGTCGACGAATTACACACAAACATATATTAAAATTATTTTACAAAAGGACCAGATCTCTTTATTCGAATGCTACATCAATTTTTGACTTTTGTATTATCGTTATCTCGAGCATGTCGATCGGCTTCACTTTATGAAGCGAAGAGCACGGTTCTGTTTTTCGAAAGGCAGCATTTCTGATATGCGATAGACGAAACTCGGAATCCGATCCATTTTTTCAAGGACGTTTTGTCTCAGGAAAAATTATTCCAAACCTGAAATTAAGAAAAAAAGTTAAAATGTCAATAAAGTAAATAACGGAAGTAGAATAATAAAAGTTTATTTTATAAAGAAAGGAACAGAGTTAATTATTTTAAGAAAAAGAATCAGGCCATCAGAATAAACACAACGTAGTCTAGAAAAGAAAGACCACAAAAAGAAAGCAAATGTAGAATGTGTGGACAAGGGGATGAGACAGTTAACCACATACTCGGTGAATGTCCCGAGTTGACACAGAAAGAATGTAAAAGGTAATAAAGCCACTAAGATCCAAGAGGTTACTGAGTGTTAGAGAATATGAAAAAAACTACTATTAATGAGAGAGGACAATAAAAGAACTGGAATTAAGAAGACAGAACATAACGATTGACACTGCGTTTAAATTTTTGAAGATCAAAGGCAATAAAGCCACTAGGATGCAAGGGGTTACTGGGTGTTAAAGAATATGAGAAATACTACTATTAATGAGAGAGGACAATAAAAGAACTGGAATTAAGAAGACAGAAGATAACGATTGACATTGCATTTAAATTTTTGAAGATCAAAGGCGATAAAGCCACGAGGATGCAAGGTGTTACTGAGAGTTAGAGAATATGAGAAAAACTACTATTAATGAGAGAGGACAATAAAAGAACTAGAATTAAGAAGACAGAACATAACGATTGACACTGCGTTTAAATTTTTGAAGATCAAAGGCAATAAAGCCACTAGGATGCAAGGGGTTACTGGGTGTTAAAGAATATGAGAAATACTACTATTAATGAGAGAGGACAATAAAAGAACTGGAATTAAGAAGACAGAAGATAACGATTGACATTGCATTTAAATTTTTGAAGATCAAAGGCGATAAAGCCACGAGGATGCAAGGTGTTACTGAGAGTTAGAGAATATGAGAAAAACTACTATTAATGAGAGAGGACAATAAAAGAACTAGAATTAAGAAGACAGAACATAACGATTGACACTGCGTTTAAATTTTTGAAGATCAAAGGCAATAAAGCCACTAGGATGCAAGGGGTTACTGGGTGTTAAAGAATATGAGAAATACTACTATTAATGAGAGAGGACAATAAAAGAACTGGAATTAAGAAGACAGAAGATAACGATTGACATTGCATTTAAATTTTTGAAGATCAAAGGCGATAAAGCCACTAGGATGCAAGGTGTTACTGAGTGTTAGAGAATATGAGAAAAACTACTATTAATGAGAGAGGACAATAAAAGAACTGGAATTAAGAAGACAGAACATAACGATTGACACTGCGTTTAAATTTTTGAAGATCAAAGGCAATAAAGCCACTAGGATGCAAGGGGTTACTGGGTGTTAAAGAATATGAGAAATACTACTATTAATGAGAGAGGACAATAAAAGAACTGGAATTAAGAAGACAGAAGATAACGATTGACATTGCATTTAAATTTTTGAAGATCAAAGGCGATAAAGCCACTAGGATGCAAGGTGTTACTGAGTGTTAGAGAATATGAGAAAAACTACTATTAATGAGAGAGGACAATAAAAGAACTGGAATTAAGAAGACAGAACATAACGATTGACACTGCGTTTAAATTTTTGAAGATCAAAGGCAATAAAGCCACTAGGATGCAAGGGGTTACTGGGTGTTAAAGAATATGAGAAAACTACTTTTAGTGAGAGATGACAATAAAAGAACTGGAATTAAGAAGACAGAAGATAACGATTGACATTACATTTAAATTTTTGAAGATCAAAGTTGAATGGGAAGCAAAATGTTGGAAAAGAGTTCCACAAGCGTAGAGTGTGAGAAAAGTAACTGTTTGCAATTAACTTACGGTTACATCTAGCCATTTCAGTTGTAAAACGATGAGACCTTGCCGCCAATCTAGTACTGCGCTTCAATTCATAATGTGTAGGTACGATAGAGAAAAGTTTATCGGAAAGACTACCATGAAATCTTGTAAAATTATTGCCATTTGAAGACATATTATATATAAATATATTATACTGATAGAAAAAATGGTTTAACGGTGTGTTCACGAGAAACCAGGATGGTTGAAGTGTTATGTTTACGATAGTTGTCACTCTGTTCAAGCCCTAAGAGCCACTCTAGGCATTGCTTGTGGTGAAATGACTACAAAAACAGGGTGTGAACATTTCAATGCATGAAATATATTTATTATTATACTGTTTGTTTCTCCTGATCTTTGTTTCTGGGAGAAGCCTTATCCTGGCGTTTCTAACACTGCAGCACTACCTCCCTATTGAACTAAAAGGGAGTGCCGGAATACATTGATGTTTATGTAAGAGCGTTTACGGGAATGAGTAATTATTGCTTTTTGGCCATATGAAAGCGTATTGCCATGTTGAAACCAACTGTATGTCATGGTTTGCTTATTTAGCATCGGTTATTGCCGGCCTCCCCCTTTTTTTGACTGTGTTTCGTTTAGTTAGCGCAAGTCATTATTAGTACTGAGCACCAAGAAAAGAGTTCACTGTGTGTGCTCTTGTGAATTGGCCAGTGACAAGAATTTGAACGGCATCATGACAGGGTAAGTGCCCGTTTATACTTATCTATATTCCTTAATTAGGTTTGGCATTAGGCCACAGTAATATGACATCAAGTAGAGATCGAACCATCGCGACACGGTAAGTGTGCACTTGAACCAAAAGGGAAGTGTCGGAGTACATTGATATTTATGTAAGTGTCCTGACTTGGGGACCCGACTTCAATCAATTTCTCACCGACATAATGTGGCTTCCCTCTGTCTTTTCTATAAATATTTTCATGGCATCAGTTCTGACGAGATATTTTCACTGGTGCCCCGACTGCATGAATTTAAGCGTGCTACTAGGATGGTATCCCGGTCCCATTCTTTCACTGCCGAAACAGTTAAATGTAACCGCCTCTTCTACTCCAACAGCTTCTTCTCTCGCACTTCCCGACAGTGGAACTCCCTTCCCCTTACTTGCTTCCATGATAACTATAATCTTCAAAAATGTAAGTGCAATGTCAATCGACATTTTCTGTTGCCTTGATACCCGTTCTTCTTTTTAGTCTCCTCCAATCTTAGTTTAATCCTTTCCTCAACCCTCCCTATACACAGTCTTTTCCTTTAATAGCACTCTCTGTAGTCCCTTGCGTAGCAGTGGCAATCCCGTCATGCTAGGGGTGAAATGCTTAAAAAAAATGGAGTGCTTGCTTTTTTGACCTTATGAAAGAAAGCCTATTGGCAAACAAGTTGAAGCAAAGTACACGGCATGGCCTACCACCGTGGAGCAGGAGGTAAATAGTGGAAATAAATTGTAGTAGCTATCCGGCTCTCGACACTTCTCAGGTAAAATCGGTTACGTTTTATGGCCGGGAAAACTACATATTATTAAACAGGAATGAATCGTGAAACTAGATATTATTAAAAAGGGAGGAAGTTGAAATGCGAAAGGCGAGAAGAAGAAGAAGAAGAAGAAGAAGAAGAAGAAGAAGAAGAAGAAGAAGAAGAAGAAGAAGAAGAAGAAGAAGAAGAAGGAGGAGGAGGAGGAGGGGGCGATAAAAGATGCTGTAAAAAAAGGAATGACAGAAGGAAAGGAAATCCGGTGAAAGGAAAAAAAAAACTAAAGATATATACTTGTAGGAAGAGAATGATGTGCAGGTGGCATAAGGGTAATCAGCGCGGGAAATGGAATCGGTGAGCCGAGTTCAAATCTCCGCCGAGTCGTTTATGTTCACTTTCGCATTGAGGAGAGGCCAGGCTTGCTATATAGACATGAATTAATTACGGAAAGCAGGGTGACGAAAGAATAATTAGTACGAATAAATATAAATAAAAAAGAGAACAATTACAGAGAGAAGGAATTACAGTGGAAATAACATCGAAATGGTTGCGAGGAGGGCACCTGAAGAGAGAAGTAGAAATGAAAGTTTACAACAACACCCTGAAAACATGTTATATATTATGTGTAAATGTTTTCAGGGTTTTTTTTTTAAATTTAATCTAATACTATGCGTACTATATCGATATTTCAAGAAAGAAGGCGGCAATAGATAAATAAACATGAAAAATGCATCGTAAAAACAATATGAAATCAGAGAAAAAGTAATAAATCACAGGAACTACTTTTTTTTTATTCTCCAATTTAAAAAAAAAATATGTTTTGGCGGGAAGCTATTTTTTTTTAATATTTTTCGCTGCTTCCAGAACGACGGACATTCCCCCAGGCAAAATTCAAATGACTTAATTTGGAAGAAAGTTCACCTTCGTCGCCATCGTCGACCATTTTCCTCTCTCTCTCTCTTTCTTTCTTTTTTTCTTTCTTTCTTTTTGACGTTTCTTGTTGCTTAGCAACATTCTACCTTTCCTTTGCTTTCCTCGTCTCCGTTTCACACCCCTTTCCTTAACTGTTAATATCTCACCATTCTTTTCTTTGTTAACTCCTTGTCTAAGAAGCGCAAACAACACCATTATTCAGCTCGGCTCATCGGTATAAGCACAGGGAAGTAGAACGTAATAAATGAGGTTCGAGTAACGACATCCACAAAGAATCGAATTAACCCTATTATTTGGTAAGCCATTTTCGATATTTGAAATTCGTCTTCATCGACATTGTGTCTAATTGCCATAATTTTCTTTCCCATTTTTTCTTGTTATTTAGTTACATTTTTTCTTTCTTTCTTTCCATTTTCTTCTTGACTTATAATCACCGGAGTTCTTTTATTCTTTTAGCCACTTTCCTTTCGCCTTCTACTAATATTATTACCACCACTACTACCACTACTACTACTACTACTACTACTACTATTTGGTTGGTGCATAATTATCAGGCGTTTTTGTAGGCGAGTTATTTGTTAATAAAAATTGATGTTTTGTTTACTTTTTTTAATAAAAATATTATTTTATTAACAGGTTATAAAAATGCGTGTCGATAATCATACGCTCTGGAATAATCATTGTTGTTATGTATCTGTTTTCATAATAAATATTGTTCACTGTTTACATTATTCGGACTATTGTCCTCATCTTTGTCGCCATATTTATTACAACGTTTCGGCCGTTGTACGCTCTGGCCTTCTTCAGGTGGTTGGAATGTCGAACTGAACCCTTTATTTCGCTCACTGGATCTAACCAACGCCTTTATCCACTGTGCCATGGCACAGTGAATAAAGGCATTGGTTAGATCCAGTGACAGGACACAAAGAGTGTGAGTTCAATACCCGGTTAAGGCAGTGGAGAACTTGGAGAGGGGAATTAACAGGAGATAACCGACCTCTATTAGACATGGCACATGGAACTAGAACAGTTTACCCCAGTGAGCAAAATAAAGAGTTTTAGTTCGATATTCCAACCACCCGAAGAAGGCTGGTTCGTACAGAAACGTTGTAATAAATATGGCAACAAAGATGAGGACAATAGTCCGAATAATGAAAATAGTTATACATAATAACTCATCTCAGAAATATAGACAGATACTGAAGGGCCGAAACGTTGTAATAAATATGGCAACAAAGATGAGGACAATAGTCCAAATAATGTAAATAGTGTACATAATACCTCATCTCAGAGATATAGACAGAGATATAGAGAGACATCGACATGAAGGCCGGAGCGTACAACTACCACTACTACTACTATTTGGTTGGTACATAATTATCAGGCGCTTTTGTAGGCAAGTTATTTGTTAATAAAAATTGCTGTTTTGTTTACATTTTTTTAATAAAAACAGTATTTTATTTTCAGATTATAAAGATGCCTGTCGATAATCATACGCTCTGAAATAATCATTTAAAAGTGATATTGCTGATTTTTTATGTTTCTTTTTTCATAATAAATTATGTTTAAAAACGCCTGATAATTATTCACCAAATCAATAGATAAGTAAAAAGTGATATGTTGAAGTATTTATCCGAGTATACTATATAATAAAAATGGTTTAGCGATGTTGACTGAAGAAACACAAAAAATTCAAAGTTATTTCTTCAAAACTTTCATTGCTGTTTTCCAAGCTGGACAAGAGGTCTCTTTAGTTTTGATCCGGAGGCCCAAATAGCTCTCCGTAGAAGCTAGCTTAAAAGTCCATACGGAGTGCGGCTTGTTGCGGCCGCCTTTGGCCGCTCCCTAAACGGGGACGAATAGGAGACTTCGGTCGTGTTCCTTACACGCCATGTAATTTAGTCTCATTTCGTTTTAGAATTGAACTAATTACTTTTTAGTTCCTTTTGTATTATGAACCTAGTCGTAATACAACTCTTAAGCATTTTTAGACCTTCGCTTTTTATAGAAAATCTCAACTTATTTTTAGATTTTTAGTATTTTGCGAGACCTGTGGCTGTTTTTCTCTCTTCATATAACATGGCATCTACTCGCCGAATTCGGGGCTCGGTACGCAGGCTCCTGGACGGGCTGCGTATTAAGTTACGTCCATTTTTTTATCTGTCAACTGGACGCTAGTTGGGTCTGTCTTTTTTCTCTTTTTTACTTCTATCTTTATAATTGTAAATAAAACTGGTAGAAGTTATGCTCAATACTTCGTATAGATTAAAATGTTAGATCGGTTGCAATTTAACCAAATGTCGTTAGAGGCATGCATCGAATTTGTACAACAGGAAGAGTTGATTGAAAAACTCTATAAGGAAAAAAATCAACCTTAAATAATGGACACATAAAAAAATATTACGATAACATCAAAATTCAAATATTGTAACTATGAGAATGGACCAAACAGAAACAAAATCCGAAATGTGTTGAAATAAAAAAAAATGTTTCGCCAGAATAAAGTCCATACATGGCCTAAGGGAAGAGAATCTTGGTCTCTTGGTCTCAGCTTGGATACTATACACCAACAGTAAATTGAGTCAGGATGCTTTTCCATGTTAACGATGTGGGATTGTGTTTTATTTTAGTTGACCACCACTACTACTACTACTAATACTATTTGATTGGTGCATAATTATCAAGCGTTTTTGTGGGCGAGTTATTTGTTAATAAAAATTGCTGTTTTGTTTATTTTTTTTAAATAAAAATTTTATTTTCAGGTTATAAAAATGCGTGTCGATAATAAAAACATATTCTTTATGTGTCCATTATTTCGGGTTGACTCTTTTTTTTTTTGGCTTGCCTGAAGGTGTTCGAGCTTCCAAATTAGGAAATGTAGCACAATAAGGCAAATATTATGGGTTATATTTGCTGGAAATGGCCGACAGGAAACAGTAGTGTCAGATAATGCTCTAAAATTTTGTGACGAAAGTCTATGTTCTTGGTTAAGGAAAATTCGACGTATCTCATATAAAACCCCGCCATATTGACCCACAATCAAATGGAATTGTAGAACGAATGGTACAGACTATAAACCAGCGGATCGAAAGCATTTTCTCCTCATCGAGATGAGAATATAATCTTACGAAGACTATTACATAGTTACAGAACTATAACACATGCTGATAGATTAGAAAGTTCGTCTGTATTAATGAGGAGACCGATGAGAGCCCCACTAACAATGTTATATTCCATTTATGAAAAATATGGAGCTAGAAAATTAGAGATTCAGCATTCGAAAAGGCTAGCTGTCTAAGACTGTAGGGACACAATACAGCATTAATATTTTAAAAGGGCAATAATATTCTGGCACATACAGATCAAATATGAATAAGAAAGGGAAACTGAGAAGAGAGTCCAATTAAGACAATATAAAACAATATGAAATTGAGCCAGGAACAAAGAGGAAAAGGAGACAGGAAGATTGTCCATATAGGACTCTCAAAACTAACATTGAATTTAGTCAGGAATCGAGTACAGTTCGAACTCTATAAACACTAAAAATTAGAGATAGGAAGATAGTCTAGCGCGGTCACTATAAATTAAAAGGGAACTGTGCCAGGAAGCGAGTCCAGCACAGATCATATAAGCTAAAAGGAAATTGAGCCAGGAAGCGGATACAGGTCAGAAGATATGAAACAACAGGAAATTGAGCCAGGAAGCGGATACTGGTCAGAAGATATAGAACAACAGGAAATTGAGCCAGGAAGCGGATACAGGTCAGGAGATATGAAACAACAGGAAATTGATCCAGGAAGCGGATCCAGGTCAGAAGATATGAAACAACAGGAAATTAAACCAGGAAGCGGATACAGGTCAGAAGATATTAAACAACAGGAAATTGATCCAGGAAGCGGATACAGGTGAGAAGATATAGAACAACAGGAAATTGATCCAGGAAGCGGATACTGGTCAGAAGATATGAAACAACAGGAAATTGATCCAGGAAGTGGATACTGGTCAGAAGATATGAAACAACAGGAAATTGATCCATAAAGCGGATACGGGGCAGAAGATATGAAACACCAGGAAATTGATCCACGAAGCGGATACAGGTCAGAAGATATGAAACAACAGGAAATTAATCCAGGAAGCGGTTCCAGGTCAGAAGATATGAAATAGTAGGAGATTGGTCCAGAAAGCGGATACAGGTCAGAAGATATAGAACAACAGGAAATTGATCCAGGAAGCGGATCCAGGTCAGAGGATAAAAATCGACAGGAAATTGACCCAGGAAGCGGATACAGGTCAGAAGATATGAAACAACAGGAAATTAAGCCAGGAAGCGGATCCAGGTCAGAAGATATGAAACAACAAGAAATTGATACAGGAAGCGGATCCAGGTGAGAAGATATAGAACAACAGGAAATTGATCCAGGAAGCGGATACTGGTCAGAAGATATGAAACAACAGGAAATTGATCCAGGAAGCGGTTACTGGTCAGAAGATATGAAACAACAGGAAATTGATCCAGGAAGCGGATACTGGCCAGAAGATATGAAACAACAGGAAATTGAGCTAGGAAGCGGATACAGGTCGGATACTATAAAATAAATTGTGTCAGGAACCGAGTTCTGTGCGGTCCCTATAAACTAACAGTAAATTGAGTTACGAAGAAAGTACAACACACACCCTATATTCTAAGCGGCAACTCAAGCAGGAAGCGCGTACCGCTCGGACGTTATAAAATAATAGAAAACTGACGTATGAAGTTAATTGAGTTCAGACCATATAAACCAACAGGAAAATGAGCCAAGGAGCTTGTTCAGCTCAGACATTGTAAACTAACAGATCATTGAGACATGACGATTGCCCATCTCAGACACTACAAACCAAAAGGAAAAGTAGCCAGGAAGATTTTCCAACTCAGACCCTATAAATTAACAGGAAATTATGCCAGCAAGCGAGTCAAACTCAGACACTCTAAACTAACAGGAAATTGAGTTTGAATGATTGTCCAGTCCAGAATTTATAAAGTAACAGGAAAATGAGGCTGGGATATTCTACATCTTAGACACTATAAAGTAACTGGAAATGGAGACATGACGCTTGCCTATCTTAATCCAAATAAACCAACAGGAAATTGAGTTAAGAAACGAGTCCTGCTCAATCATATACAGCAAGAGTTTATTGAGATTCGTAGTCGTCCCACCTTGGACCCTATAAAATAACAGAAAATTGAGAGAGGAAGCTTGTCCAGCTCAGACCCTATAAACTCACAGGACATTGATCTAGGCAGATTATCCAGCTCAGACCCTATAAATATTGTCCAGCTCAGACCCGATAAAATGACAACGAGTCCAGCTCAAAGTATATTAAACCTTTGGAGATGGAACACCATTTGGAGTTTCAGTGCCAAGACGGAGCCTTTTTCACATGCCCTCAATTGGTACAAAAATTAGTCGATGGAAAATCACAGAACACAGCAAACTATCATAGAAACCGCCATTGAAAGGTCCAGATGTGCAAGAAATGCGAGAAGCAATCTGATTGGTTGGTATGAAGCCGAGCCAGCTAATCTCGAGGCTTGTATTATCGGGACGACGGATTAGCCCAGTCATCTACTTCGTCATATCGGCCGATAGATCGGCTCTGTCGTTTTCTAAGCGTTAACCAACAGGAAATTGAGCCGCGAAATTTGAAACAGGAATCGAATTGAGCACGGACGCTATATATCAACAGGAATTTAAGCCAGAAAAATTGTCCAGTTCAGATACTATAAACTAACTGGCAATTGAGCCTGGAAGCGAATTCAGCTTATAACCTATAAATTAACAAGAAATATAGCCATTGCGATTGACAACCTTGGACCATATAGACCGATAGGGAAATGAGCAAGTAAGATTGTCCAGCTGGGCACTAAAAACCAAGAGTTTATTGAGACTGGAAGCATTTCAGACACTATAAAACAGAAAATAGAGCCAGAAAGATTGTAAAGCTTGGATCCTATGAAGTAACAGTAAATTGATCATGGGTGATTGTCCTGCTCAGATACTATAAAACAATAGGTAATTGAGCCATGGAGCAATTCCAGCTCGCACCTATAAGTCACTGGTTTATTGAGACGGGAAGGTCGGACCCTATAAACTGAAGGAAATTGAGACAGGAAGCATGTCCCTCTCATTCCCTATAAACTAACAGGAAATGGACCAAGAAAACTATACCAGTACAGAACCTCTAAAATAACAGGAAATTGAGCCATGAAGATTGTCCAGTTAGGTCAATATAAATTAGCGGGAAATTGAGATGGGAAGAAATTTCAGCTCGGTCCCTATAAACCAACAGGGAAATGAGGCAGGAAGAGTGTTTAGCCCGGTCCCTATATACACCCAGTAAATTGAATCATGTATTTAATGCAACTCATACCCTAAAACCAAGAGTTTATTGTGACTGGAACCAGTCCTGCTCGGACCATATAAAATAACAGAAAAATAGCCAGGAAGACTGTCCAGGCTGGAAGTTGATAAACCAACAGGAAATTGATTCTGGAACCGAGTCCAGCTAAGACACAATAAACCAACAGGATATTGGGCCATGATTGTCCAGATCGAAACCCGATAAACCAACGGGAAATTAAGCCAGGAGAGCTTCCAGCTTGGTCCTTATAAACCAACAGTAATATGATCCAGGAAGAAATTTCAGCTCGGACCTTATCAACTACCATTTATTTAGACATGAAGACCGCACAGCACCAACACTATAAACTAACAGGAATTTGAGCTAGGAATGGAGTCCAGCTCTAACACTATAAAATCAACTGAATTTAAGCCGGGAATTTTGCTCAGCAAAACAGACGAGGAATTGGGCAAGGGAGCTAGTTCCGCATGTACACTTTAAACCAACAGGAATTTGAGCCATGAAGGTTTTCCAGCCTGGAACCTATATACCAATAGGTAATTGAGCCAAAAAGCGAGACCCTATAAACCAAGTGTTTATTGACATTAGATGCCTGCTAAGTTTGGTATAAATTAACACGAAAGTGGGACTGGAAGATTGTCCAAGTCAGACCATATAAAGCAAGAGAAAATTGAACCAGGTAGATTGTACAGATTCGACCTTATAAACTAACAAGCAATTGAGCCATGAAGCGTGCCCATCCGAAACCATGTAAACCAATATAAAAATGAGTATAGAAGCGAATCCAGCTTAGACATTATAAATTAACAAGAACTCGGAGGAAGTTAGTCCAGCTCAGATCAAAAATTGAGTCAGGAAGATTGTCCAGCGGAGCTACTATAAAAAAAAACAGGATATTGGGCCATGATGATTGTCCAGGTCAGAACCTATAAACCACCAGGAAAATGAAACAGGAAGGTTATTCATCTCTGAGCCTATAAACCAATAAAGAATAAAGCTAAGAATCGGGCCCAGCTCGGTCCCAATAAACCAACACGAAGTTGAGCCAGAAGGATCGTACAGCTTGAACACTATAAATTTTATAGGAAATTGCGCCATAGACACGTCGAGCGCAGGCCGTATTAATAACAAGAAATTGATAAAGAATCTAGTCAATCACAGACCCTATAAACTATCGGGAAATTGAGACAGGAAGCTAGTCTCTGCTCGGTCCCTATAAATCAAGAGTATGTTGAGACTAGAAGACTGCTTATACACTATAAACTGAGACAAGAAGATTGGCCGGTTCCGATCCTATAAAATAACACGAGATTGAGCGACGAAGCATGTCTAGCTGAAACTATATAAGCGACAAGGATATTGAGCCAATAAGCTAGTCTAGCTCGGACCCTATGAACTAACATGAAATTAAGCCAGGAAGCGATTCCAGCTCAGCCTCTACAAACTAACAAGAAGTTGATGTAGTTCGTGCTGCTCAGACACTATAAACTAACAGGAAATTGAGTCTGGAAGCGAGTCCAACTCGGACTCTATAAACCAAGAGAAAAATAATCCAGTGTTCTACTCAAGCTTGGAGCTCATAAAATAACGGTATCTGAGTCAAATATTTACCCAGCTCAGACACTAAAGTAACAGGAAACTTGTCCAACTCAGACCCTATAAAACAACAGGTAATTGAGGCAGGAAGCGAGTCGTTGTTTGTTTTTGATTTTTTCGCCTGCACAGTCTGGTAGGGTCAGTTGGGCACCATCTGTGAGAAAAAGAGTATCATGACGCAATTCACTCCGCCAGAATAAGAAAATAGCTCCGTTTGCTTTCCATTCGGAACCAATCAAAAGGTTTCCCTTTAAATTCCAAGAAGTGAACTCTGAAGCATATCTGGGTAAATAAAAGGAAAACCAGGAATTGAATTCATGGAGTCGACGAACAGCTGCTGCATGAACGCAGGTCGGCCCGGTCAAGGAAGTGAAACAACAGAAGAAATTTGACAAACACCAGATGAGAACTGAAAGGAAGCATCAAAGTCGCTCCCACATCAAGGAAAATTCTTTGGCTGGTGCGATTGTTCTGTGCTTCGTTGCTACCACGAACTTTGCTTCAAAAATCGTACCTATTCTTTGAAAACGATTCAGAGAAGTCTTATTCCCTTTTCTTCATTTATTTTCATGTTGTTTACCATTTCTGAGGAACTTATGAAGCATTGTCATTTTTATTGGAAAAGAGGCATATTTTATTTGCTATGATAATTTATACATGCATATTATTGCCATAATTTGGCACACAAAGAACTTAATTTGTGTAATTCTTTTATTTTTGTGTCTTAATAAATTTACCGTCTGTTTCTTAAACTCGTGTCGTCTGTTTTTGTTGTGTGTCCTTAAAATGTTACCTCACACTTTTGTTTGAACTATTTTTTCGTAGTTTTTTTTTTTACCAAATAAAACATCATTTAATATAAAAAAAAAATTAATTATAAATAATAAAATAATTTCCAACTTTTTATTCCAGCAAAACGTTTGTCTGCGTTAGTCTTATTATTTATGTTTTAGGATGGCCTGATATCCAACACCATTCCATTGGTATTCTTTTAATGTTTTTTCAATCTGATGTTTGGAAATAGTGATCTGTCGATTCAATGCGTTTGACAGCGTCGTTCAGCGATTGGATTTGCTGACGTCAGAAATATTCGGTCGCTGATTGGTTGTCTGTAGGAAGACAAGAAATTTGCCGTTTCAGCAAGCGAATCTTGAAGGATTGGCGCAGATCGATTTACTCTTTTTGTTCGATGAGTTAACATCCGACAAGAATAAATAGTTTATAGGTGGGGTGGGTCAGTTGGGTTGAATATCGGAGGTAAGAGTTGATCTGATTAGGTCATCAGTTTATGACTCGAGAAACACTTTCTTTCTTTCTTTTTAGTCTTTTTTCTTTCTTTCTTTTTCTTTTTAGTCTTTCTTTTTCTTTTTAGTCTTTCTTTCTTTTTCATTTTGGTCTTTTTCGTCTTTCTTTCTTTCTTTCTTTTTCTTTTTAGTCTTTCTTTTTCTTTTTAGTCTTTCTTTCTTTTTCATTTTGGTCTTTTTCGTCTTTCTTTCTTTCTTTCTTTTTCTTTTTAGTCTTTCTTTTTCTTTTTAGTCTTTCTTTCTTTTTCATTTTGGTCTTTTTCGTCTTTCTTTCTTTCTTTTTCTTTTTAGTCTTTCTTTTTCTTTTTAGTCTTTCTTTCTTTTTCATTTTGGTCTTTTTCGTCTTTCTTTCTTTCTTTCTTTTTCTTTTTAGTCTTTCTTTTTCTTTTTAGTCTTTCTTTTTCTTTTTCATTTTGGTCTTTTTCGTCTTTCTTTCTTTCTTTCTTTTTTTTTAGTCTTTCTTTCTTTTTCATTTTGGTCTTTTTCGTCTTTCTTTCTTTCTTTCTTTTTCTTTTTAGTCTTTCTTTTTCTTTTTAGTCTTTCTTTTTCTTTTTCATTTTGGTCTTTTTCGTCTTTCTTTCTTTCTTTTTCTTTTTAGTCTTTCTTTCTTTTTCATTTTGGTCTTTTTCGTCTTTCTTTCTTTCTTTCTTTTTCTTTTTAGTCTTTCTTTTTCTTTTTAGTCTTTCTTTTTCTTTTTCATTTTGGTCTTTTTCGTCTTTCTTTCTTTCTTTCTTTTTTTTTAGTGTTTCTTTCTTTTTCATTTTGGTCTTTTTCGTCTTTCTTTCTTTCTTTCTTTTTCTTTTTAGTCTTTCTTTTTCTTTTTAGTCTTTCTTTTTCTTTTTCATTTTGGTCTTTTTCGTCTTTCTTTCTTTCTTTCTTTTTAGTCTTTCTTTCTTTCTTTCTCTTTAGTCTTTCTTTCTTTCTTTCTTTTTCTTTTTAGTCTTTCTTTTTCTTTTTAGTCTTTCTTTCTTTTTCATTTTAGTCTTTTTCGTCTTTCTTTCTTTCTTTTTAGTCTTTCTTTCTTTCTTTTTAGTCTTTCTTTCTTTCTTCTTCTTTTTAGTCTTTCTTTCTTTTTCTTTCTAATGTTTCATTTTCTTTCACAATTTTTAGGTTTCTACTTCGTTCTTTATCTACCTTTAGATTTTCTTTTTTCTTTCTTTCTTTTCATTCTGTTATTTTTGTCTACTTGCCCTTTCTTTCTTTCTTTTTCAACTTACTACTTCTTTCTCTTTCTGTCTTTCAATTCCAACTCTTTGGGTCCTGTCACAGACCCAAAGAGTTGGAATTGGGTATGTCAATTCCATAAACGACGTAATGTATATTACATTATATATATATATATATATATATATATATATATATATATATATATATATATATATATATACGAGGTCAGTTGAAAAGTAACCGGACTGGCTGTGCTATGCAAGATCTTTGGGAAAGAGGTATAAAAGGATTATTTTATCAAGTAACAGATATCAAGGGAGTATATAACTGTAATCTTAGCTTCTGCAAGAACTGCATTTTTCATTCACATCCGAAAGTTATGACAAGACAATTCGTATCTACTTCACCACGACTATGTACCTGATCACAACACCCTGAGTATCCGGTAGTGGACAAGAAGGATATCACTATAATGGAACACCCTCCTTATTCACCCAATAAAGGGGACCCATTTTGAAGGTGTAAGGGGACATCAAGAGGGGCTTAATGACAGAGCTGAGAGGCACCCAAGAAGAATCCTCCCTGCAGTGCATAGAAGCGTAGCAGAGAAGGTTGAAAAAGTACATTAGATTCGATGGGTATTCATTTGAAGGGGAAACCATGTTGTTTGTTATTTGGAATTGAAATAATTCTTTTGTGACACCAGATCAGCTGCCAATTTGATCTTATCTAACCGATCGGTCTTACTATTAAGACAGGTGTAAATAGTCGTGAAATCAGTATAGATGCCGAGTTGAGAACTGGTGACACCAGGACGTTCATTTATAGAAATTAGAAACGATGTTGGTCCAAGGATAGAACTCTGGGGAACACCTGCATTTATTTAAAAAGATCTAGAAGAGTGGCCATTCAAGACAACTTTCATTTTGCGATTTGATAAGAAAGATTGAATCAGTTCAAAAGTTCACCCAGAAATACCATAACCTTAGAACTTGTAAAGAAGACCAGTATGCCAAACACTGTGAAATGCCTTCTGGATATCCAAAGCAACAGCCTGAGTTTCACCATTCTTAGTTAAAGCTTGATGGACTCTTTTAGCAATAACCATTAACACATCAGCAGTTGACCTAGAGAAGTGAAAGCCATAATGTTTGTCTGAAAGAAAGCTCTGTGACGTGAGATGCTTAGCAACTTATTTAATATACTCTTTCCACAACATGTCAGCTGAACATATTAGTTCAAGACATCACAATGGGTCACTTTCCTGGAGGTTAGCATCAGCCATACTGATGGAAAGTAAAAGGAGTTCTCTCAGATGAGTAACAGAGAGCATTAAAATTGACAAGCTATTCCTTGTCCTATTTAACAACAGATTGTAGCTCATTTTCGAGATCAGCTGCCAATTCACCTAATCAAACTTATCATTTATTTAAAAAGATATAGAAGAGTGGCCATTCATTTCGCGATTTGATAAGAAAAATTGAATCAGTTCAAAAGTTCACCTAGAAATACTATAACCTTTCAATTTGTGAAAAAGATCAGTATGCCAAACCCTGTCAACTGGTTCGAGATACCCAAAGCAACAGTCCGAACTTCACCATTCTTCACGCAAGCTTTCGTCAATAATCGTTAAAACATCAACAGTTGGCCTAGAGGGAGATGAAAGCCCTTGTGCTTATCTAAAAGAAGACTCTGCGATGTGAAATGCTTAACTAATTCAGAGTTAATCAGAGCCTCTTTACCAAAAAGAGGCCGATAGTTTAAAGCATGAGACGGTTCGCTTAAATTCTTAAAGACTATCTACAGAAGAGAACTTTCAACAAACAGGAAAGCAAGAAGCAGGAAGACATTTATTGTAGAATTTAGAAAGAACAGGAGACAATTCAGGAGCGCAATTCTTCAGGCCTAGCATCAAGACAACATGCTGGATCCAGTTTAGAGATAATGCCAGAACCAGTGGACAGAGTTCTATGCATATCACTCAATAGAGATCAAGTTCTATGTGGAAAATCCGGCAAAGATACTCTAGATGAGTCAAGAGAAGATTTGGAGTAGATTATGAGCAGAAAATGTTAACACCAAAATCAGTGAAGAGAAAATAGAGAGAAGACTTGAACTTATTTATGTACAGGGCACTTTTATCGAGACACACATCTCTTGACGAATAAGGCTCTCGACGCCTTCCAGGCCAAGGGAAATTAATACATTTTAAAACTTCTCTTCACCCTTTAAGCCCTTTACCGGTTGTAGAAAAAAATGACTTAATGCCCAGCTACCGGTTGAACGGTGGTAGAGAAAATTGACTTAATGTCCAGGCACCGGTTGAACGGAGGTAGAGTATAATGCCCGGCTACCGGTTGAACGGTGGTAGAGAACAATGACTTAATGCCCAGCTACTGGTTGAACGGCGGTAGAGAACAATGACTTAATGATTACATACCGGTTGAACGGTGGTAGAGAATAAGCATTTAATGCTCAGCTACCGGTTGAACGGTGGTATAGAAAATTATTTAATGCCAAGCTACCGGTTACACGGTGGTAGAGAATAATGACTTAATGTCAAGATACCGGTTGAACGGTGGTAGAGAATAATGAATTAATGCTCAGCTACCGGTTGAACGGTGGTAGAGAAAAATGATTTAATGTCAGTCCACCGGTTGAACGGTGGTAGATAATAATGACTTAATGCCCTGCTACCGGTTGAACGGTGGTAGAGAAAATGATTTAATGCCAGTCCACCGGTTGAACGGTGGTAGAGAATAATGAATTAATGCCGAAGCTACCAGTTGAACGGTGGTACAGAATAATGACTTAACGCTTAGCTACCGGTTGTACGGTGGTAGAGAATAATGACTTAATGCCCAGCTACCGGTTGAACGGTGGGTAGACACTTGTAAGTATTTTTAGATCTACCGTGATACATTACATACTAATTCTTTGCGAATTTTGTTTCAGGAGCTCATGCAGAAGCGGTAAAATTGTCCAGGAACTCAGGGCTCCAAGGGTTAAATAAATATGAATTTTTACTATTTTTTGAATCATCCTTATCAGCATCTAGAACATCCAGCAAATTATTTTAGCACGAAAAATCATATTTTTTAAAACAACTTTTTTTTATATCTCTATTTGGCCAGGGCTCAAAGTCTTAATTATATAAGCAACTTATATAATTAAGACTTTGAGGCCTGGCCACCGCTTTACCGGTGGTGGAGAAAATAACTTAATCCCCAAACAACCGGTTGAACGGTGGGTAAATACGAGTGACAATTTTTATATCTACCATGAATCATTAAAAACCAATTATTTGCGAATTTTGACTCAGAAGCTCAGGCAGAAGAGTTAAAATTGTTCAGGAACGCAGGGCCCAAAGGGTTAAGGTCATCCAAAGAGTTAAAATCAAATTAATTTAAACATAAAATTAGATGATTTAATCTAGTTAAAATTAATGAAAATTTTAAAGTTTGAATACACAGATACATATTTTCCACTGGACATCAGGATAAAATCTTCGTTTTCAAATAGACCATTTATTCTTACTAATACCATAATTTCTGTTTAAATGTTGAATAATAGCAATACAAATTATAATTTGTATTACTAGTAGCAATACAAGTTACAATGATTGTATAATATTGGCATGGATTTTAACCTCTTATGTACGATTCCTATTTCCGACATTAACACACAGTGGGGAAGCCTACCGAAAATAGGTGAAGAGTTAATTTAAAATGGCCCTTCTCTCGAGAGTTGGTGGCTCGGAATCAACCCAGGTTAGTCTTGCTTTGACCTTTGCTTTGAGGGAAATACAGGTCACAACATCATATATACATAGAAACATCCTTACATAAACAGATAAACGCAAATATATATATATAGTTTACATTAGATGTCGGAATAAACAGTTCGTCATATGCATGAATTATTATTTGTAATTACTGATATAATTTCTATTTAAATTATAAATAATAGAAAACAATCAATAAAAAAAAAAGAAACGAATAAAATTATTATCAAATATACAGGGTGCCTGTTGTATATTGTGTTTTCGAGATAACAGAGGGGAATTATAAGGAAGACAAACCGGTAGGTAAGTAATGAAATAGTAGCTTTACTACACGAAGATACACTTAGCAATTGACCTAAATGCTAACAGTATTTACCCGTGCTACCCACAGAGCAGGATGGAGCACAAGGCCGATTTAACGTCGGTTTTTTTCCGAGCACGTAGGCACGGGCAAAAATTTCCCGTAGACCCCGTAATAACGGGGCCGGGTTCTGTCTACCGCCCCAGACAAAGGCAGAGAGTTCGACAAGCACTAAGAGCTAAGACCTAATGCTGACTCGGTATTTACCTAGCCACAAAACAGGATGTGACACAAGGCCAGATTTTACGTGGGGTGATTCCGAGACTCTAGCCCCGGGCAAAAATTGTACGTAGACCCAGTATAAACAGGGTTGGGTTTGTCTACCTCCCCAGACGAGAATCTGCCCTTCGGCATAGCCTCGACTAGGTTTATCTCTGCCCGAAGTCAGAGATTTCGACAAGCATTAAGAGATTAGCGCGAGGCTAAGACCTAATGCAGACTCGGTGTTTACCTAGCCTATCCACAAGGCAGGATGTGGCACAAGGCTAGTCTTTTGATGTGGAGCGATACCGAGCCCGTAGCCGCGGACAAAAATTCTCCGTAGACTCCGTATAAACGGGGTTGGGTTTGTCTACTTCAACAGACGAGTCTATGCCGAAGGCAGAGAATTCGACAAGCACTAAGAGTATCTGTCTATATTTCTGAGATGAGGTATTATGTACATTATTTACATTATTCGGACTATTGTCCTCATCTTTGTCGCTCAAGGACACATGGCACAGTGGATAAAGGCGTTGGTTAGATCCAGTGACAGGACCCAAAGAGTGTGAGTTCAATACCCAGTTAAGGCAGTGGAGAACTTGCAAAGGGAAAAATTAACAGGAGATAACTGACATCCATTAGACATGGCACGTGAAACTTGAATAGTCTACACCAATGAGCGAAATAAAGAGTTCAGTTCGACATTATAACCACCTGAAGAAGGCCGGAGCGTACAACGGCCGAAACGTTGTGATAAATATGGCGACAAAGATGAGGACAATAGTCCGAATAATGTAAATAGTGGACATAATACCTCATCTCAGAAATATAGACAGATACTGAAATGCTAAAACTTTGTAATAAATATGGAAACAAAGATGAGTCCGAATAATGTAAATATTGTATATAATACCTCATCTCAGAAATATAGACAGATACTGAAATACTAAAACGTTGTAATAAATATGGCAACAAAGATGAGGACAATAGTCCGAATAATGTAAATAAAGCACTAAGAGCTTAGCTCGCGGCTAAGACTTAATGCAAACTCTCTTCAATTCCGCTCATTTACATAAACAGACGATTCCATTGTGTCTTATATGATAGTGACCCCTCCCCCCCCAAAAAACAGGAAATGTTAGATTTACTATATGATGAAAAAAATTAACTATATATTTTAGTATATGAATGAACTAAAAAAAAATTAAGTAACATATAACATTTTTAAGCATTTCTTTTTATAGGATGCCATAATTACCAAATTTTCAACTCGATGTCCTTAATGTCTTTACTATTTACATTATTCGGACTATTGTCCTCATCTTTGTCGCCATGTTTATCACAACGTTGTACGTGTTTCATGCTTGAACCTTATCCTCAACAGAAGAAGACATTGACGACCGTAAATATTCTCCTGTCAGCACTACACTTTTAAAAACCGCGCAACCGACGCGTGTTACAACTTTTGCTTGTTCTAATAATTTTAACAATGCCGAAACGGAATGCATTCGAAAGTGGAACGATCTCGGTTTGAAATTGTAATTCAGATAACTTCGCCCAGAGTCGTTAGGCGTTAGTGCGCCCGGCACGAAGGACAACATGGCCAGCGGGAAGATTATGCTCAAGCATGAAATAGACTGTTGCCACTCGGGGATGATCTCAGAGT
>OZ038509.1:70670769-70680769 GCA_964036315.1 Acanthosepion esculentum | reverse complement strand
TCGCCAGGAAGCTAAAATCTAAGGAGGACTTGATATTAACATCGGGGTTTGACAGCACAAGTTAATAACTTTGGAAAGAGACAGTAAATATTATGGAAATGTCTTTGCCATCAATACCAAATGGAAGAATAGCACCCGTGGATATTGGACGAACAAAACATTGAACAACGACATTAAAAATATAAATCCATCATTCCGCAGAAAAACTTAGAAGAAATTGGAAAATTTTTTCGTCACTTAGCATAAGACAGAGAGATTTGAAGAAAATTGATGAGTTATTTACAAAATGGCCGAATACTGGAAATCACACAAATTTGCCGTATCTCATGATGAAAAATGATGACATTAAATATTAAACGATTTTCTTCAATATATATAAATATATATATATATATATATATATATATATATATATATATATATATATATATATACAGGGTGTCCATAAAGCTAGCTGATCATTCTGATAAGAAAAGAAATCCCAAATTTGCTGGTGAGGGCTTTAAACTCAACATAGAGGCCTACATGAAGTGCCTTGAGGAGGTAGTGCTGCTCTGTGTCAAGAGGGTGGCTGATGGAAGACCCTGTCTAGCAACAGGACTCTGCACCATGCCACATAAGCAGGAGAACCCAGCCATGGCTGTGAGGCAATTTCTGCAACCACATCACCCCTTACATCTATCTGGCCACCTAACTCCCCAGACTGCAACCCCCTTGATAATTATTTGTGGGGCACAGTTGAGCAAGAGACGAACAAAACTCCTAACATCAAAGATTAACTGAAGGCAATGATTATGCCAGCATTTACCAACTTAAACAATGAGACATTCCAGAAGGTTCCAAAATCATCTGGAGGCTGTGGTTGAAGCCAATGGCGATTTTACTGAATAAATTTAATCTCTAGTATTTCAAGATATTTTTGCGTAATTTTGTAAATATAAAATGAAATGTCAGTGTTATTTTCATTTTTACGTAATTTAGTTGACAATTTATCCATCGTAGTATATATATATATATATATATATATATATATATATATATATATATATATATATATATATATATATATATATATATATATACAGGGTGTCAATAAAGTTCGTGTGCACATTAAAAAATTTATAACTTTATTTGTATTTGTGATAGAAATAATCTGTAAAAATGTTATAAAGTTTAATGTACCTAGTTTTAAGTATAGCTAAAATAACTAATGTGATTTCAGGCAATATCTGTAAATCAGTTGGCAAATGTTTTCCGTGAACTGCAAAATCGTATTACCCTTTGTATTGCTAATGATGGAGGACATGTGGAAACTTAAATAAAATTTCAATAAAACCTTAAAAAATATAGATTTACTTCTTTCTAATCCATTTTACAAATTATTTCTATCGCAAATACAAATAAAGTTATAAATTTTTTAAAGTGCACACGAAATTTATCGACACCTTGTATATAAGTTGAGCTCTCTGGGGAGTAAGTGTGGGTTTGTAAACAGTCACTATTACGGCTAATAATGCAAGACTCTTCGGTAAATCGAATCGAGTTCTCTCAGTCACTCTGTGTTTCATCTAAAAATAAATACGCTTAAATTCACCTTCATCCCTGCCGTTTGCCAACGGCATAGTGGTAGAATCCACGACTGACGTCAATTCAGTCGGGTTTCGATCCTAGCTAGAGGAAAGCGGATGTCTCTCACACTGATGAGCTGTGATACAACGAAACAGTCTGTCTGGGGATGACTATATATATATATATATATATATATATATATATATATATATATATATATATATATATATATATATTATGAAATGGACAAAGTCAGACAATTATTTAAAGACATTTTTATGTTTAACATTCTTTTTAAAGATACAAATATTTAAGTAAATGCTCTCTTTATAATAAACAGTATTAAATAACATTCACCGGCCGGAATGTCCGAGAAATTGTCATAGAAAATATTCGTCCTCATTGAAAATCTTTTCGCACATTCAGGCCGGTAAATGTTATTTAATACTGTTTATTATAAACAGAGAATTTACTTAAATATTTGTATCTTTAAAAAGAATGTTAAACATAAAAATGTCTTTATATATATATATATATATATATATATATATATATATATATATATATATATATATATATATATATATATATATATATGTATGTATACAGGGTGATTGAAATGTAACTATCCATTTTAAAATACTTATAATTCATTTGCTAACAAAAATCTTTACAAGAAATGGATATGAGAGGTAAGAGTTTAGCAAGAGGTTTCATTTAAAAATTGTTATAGGCACAAGATTTTGTTACCAGTTTCTCCAGCCGTCCAGTAATCGCGTCAACTGATTTCACCAGGAACTCTTGTGGTATGGAAGACAACTTTTTGTATTTGTCATTGAAGTTCTTCCAAAGTCTTGGTTTGGTATACTAGGCCTACACCTTTAAACAACCTCCAAGAAAAGAAATGACAGGGTCATAAGTAAGGACTCCGGGCTGGCCACTAATACATAAAATAGGGAGTTATTTTTCAATCATACTATATATATATATATATATATATATATATATATATATATATATATATATATATATATATGTGGTGCAGTTCAATTTATATTACAATGAATCATTCATACAAAAAGTAGATTAGTAAAGTTAATGATATAAAATGGCGAAATCTGAGGATGGCTGAATGTACAGCCGAAAGTACTAGCAGATTAAAAAAAGACCTTATACAGCTTGTAGTTATTCAAAACAAGGATCATAGCATTCATCGAGTGGTTCGTAGGTTCATGAAACTTTAATAAATTTGTTCGCGAATATGTTTTTCGACATTTATTTAATTAACTTTACTAATCTACTTTTTGTATGAATGATTGTAATATATATATATATATATATATATATATATATATATTAATTTAGTAACTATACTGGGTTGTTGAAAAAAATACAGATGAAGCAATTCGCAAATATAAATATATCGAAACAAATCTTTTCTTTACATTTTAATAACTGGATAAAATTATATATATATATATATATATATATATATATATATATATATATATATATATATATAAATATATAAATATATATATATATATATATATATATATATATATATATATATAAATATATATATAATATATTATAATATAATAATATTTTTAGTTTTTTAAAAATATGATTCCTCCGCTACATAAGAGTTCTCATGTTTCAAAAGCGAGAGCCGAGACCCCTAACATAATCTTTTAAGTTATGTAGAGTTAAGGTGTCTGGACCCGCTTCCTTGTCATGCGAGAATTTGGGAAAAGCGGGTCCAGACACCTTAACTCTACATAACTTAAAAAATTATGTTAGGGGTCTCGGCTCTCGCTTTTGAAACATGAGAACTCTTATGTAGCGAAGGAATCATATTTTTAAAAAACTAAAAATATTATAATATAAGCTCTACTTCTGTATGGAGCACTGTCCTTTTGAAAATAAAGCTAAATATTAAGGAACACCGGATTATCTTTCCTATTTCACTGCACACCTGCATACATATATAAATATATATATATATATATATATGAAATATTATATGAAAAAATTACATTTGCATATCAATTTTATCCTGACATTGATGTTTCTTGGTAAAATTTCCAGTCTTCAGGGGTTGTGGTTTTAAACGTTATCCCCAATAGTTTTTCAATTTTTTCAGTTTGTTCCGCGTCTTTTTCAAACCGCGTTTTTATTCTCTTTTGTACACGTGAGTATTCATGAATTTAACGTTCTTCTACACGTGCTCGTTCATGAAATATATATATATATATATATATATATATATATATATATATATATATATATATATATACCCTGTGTGCGATGGATAAATTTCCGACTAAATTAATTACGCAAAAATTAAAATAATATTGAGATCTCATTTTAATAGATATATTTACCAAAATTACACAAAAATATCTTAAAATACTAAAAAGTTATTTCTGCAACCATATCACCCCTTTCATCAAGCCACCTAAAATTAGGTTGCCTGATGTAAGCGGCGATGTGGTCGCATAACTTGTCTGACAGCCATGACAGGGCCTCCTGCTTGTGCGCTATTGTGCAGACATAGAATCTTCTAGCAACAACCTTCTTGGTCGAGGGCAGCATTACTACTTCAAGGCACTTGAAGTAGGCCAGTGTGATGAGTATGAGGCCCTCTCAAATGTTAGTATTGGAGCTTCCGTCACGAATGCCAAGCTGTACAGCATTTCTCTTCCAAATTTCAGGAGTGAATCCTATTAAACTATGCAGTTGACAAAATCAAAAACAAAAAAGGCGCATGCTCGACATTAATAAGGACGAATTGCGCTATATATTTGTTTTGTTTTTCTCCACTTCCCCTTATCTCTTCAAGGATTTTTCTAGGCCAAATCTTTTATTCATTTCTTGTAATTTTTAATAAATTGTCTCGATGATTTAAACCAATTTTATAACTCCGGTCTGATGAGGCAGTTGTCGGTTTGAAATAAATTATTACCAAACTCTTTAATGATATATTGAGCTTTTCCTTTGATGTATATCGTATTGATCTGTATTTTGATACATTCAGCTCTCTTCATGGATCTATCATTTTTAATATTTTATATTAAAAAGCTATATTTGGATTATCCTTACCAATTAAGGATTTGATTATTATATATATATATATATATATATATATATATATATATATATATATATATATATATGTATATATTGTTGAAAAATAAAAAGAACGAAACTTACCAATTACGGATTTGATATTATGATCTATCTATCTATCTCTTTATATATATATATATATATATATATATATATATATATATATATATATATATATATATCTTTACTGTTCATCTATCTACATTACTCCATATTTTAATCACATTGTCTCTCTCTCTCTATATATTATATATATACATGAAATGTATTCTCTCTATATATACGTGTATATATATATATATATAAATATATATATATGTATATATATATATATATATATATATATATATACACATACATAGAATGTGACTTTTGACAGAAGACTGTGAAACAATAATTGTATAAAATTAGATTGTGTAAATGTATATCTATATATATATAAATATATATATATATGTATGAATATAATGATTTTAAAGATTATTGTTTATCTGATTGCATTTCCCCATATTTTAATATGTGTATAAAATCGTTGTATATATATAATATATATATATATATTGTGCATACACACACACACACACACATACATATATATATATACACACACAATTTGATAGACTTTTGCTTAAGTCAGTTTTTCTAAATATATTAATAAGTCTATAAAACCACAAGGTATATGAATATATATATATATATAATATATATGAATATATATATATATATAATATATGTATATATATATGAATATATATATATAATATATGTATATATATATATGAATATATATATATAATATATGTATATATATATGAATATATTATTATTATGCTTATTATTATGAGGGTCAGACAGATCAGTTCCCAGAAACTGAAAGCCCGACAGCCACACAGGATTTGATTATAGTCGTGAAGGCTTTGTGCCGGGCCATCCACACTTTTTGGAGGGACGAATACAGGGACCTGGTGCAACGGATGCCACACACAAGGTCCCCAAACGACCCTCCGCAGGTTTTAAATTCAGAGTTGTCCTTCTCCTAGACCAGTTGCCATCCAAGGCTATAGAACCAAGTCTGTCCTGCTATTTACCCATAGTTGGAGGGAGAAGAAGAGGATTCATACCTTTCCCAAGGGTGTTAGCACGTAAATGTATGTAATGGAATCGACTGGAATTCGAACTCAGCTCTCCGATTCCTCAATCCAAGCCGTTATCCATTACTCCACTGTGCCTCCTCTCTCTCTCTCTTTCTCTCTCTCTCTCTCTCTCTCTCTATATATATATATATATATATATATATAATATCTGTATATATATGAATATATATATATAATATATGTATATAGATATGAATATATATATATATATAATATATGTATATATGAATATATATATATATAATATATGTATATATATATGAATATATATATATAATATATATCTATATATATATGAATATATATATATAATATATATCTATATATATATGAATATATATATCTATATATATATGAATATATATATATATCTATATCTATATATATATGAATATATATATAATATATATATCTATATATATATGAATATATATATATATATATATAACTATATATATATATATAACTATATATATATATATAATCACATTGTGTATATATATATATATATATATATATATATATATATATATATATATATATATATCAAATATATTAAATGTACACACACGCATATACGCACATTTATAAACTTATGAGAAGGAATATTCTGAATACCTCCAACTATGTTTTAAATTCCCTCACAACCACGCAACTGGGCAACCGTCGTGAGTACATGGTTAGTCTGGAAAAGGTTCCTCAAATGGAAAGGAAAAAGGATCGCCCTTGATTTGGATGTGGTCTAATGAGATTTCACCCCTGGTCCTCCCTTTTCCTTGTTGATGATGTTTACAGCTGCCTTTTGTTATTATAAATATATAACTATTATAAATATAGATTCAAAAGCATTCGTGCAAGTGTTCTTTTACCGATTTTGTGTTATGTTAACCATTGTAGAATATCAGCAATAAGATAATTCTGCTGATACATCAGATAATGGAAAAACACAAGGAAAAGTAGCTTCATGTCTCTACTAAGTATTGCATTAGGTTTTTGTTAACATAAGAAGCTTCAGACAAGATTCGAAACCGGCTGAACGAATGTATTTACCATTATTTATTCTTGCATTTTTTCTTTAAAATTATCGAAGACGAAGTCTCCATTTCTTCCAGAACATTACTTCCGTTCATTTACATAGACATGGAAATAGGCAGCGATGCATGCAAGGAAGAATGGACAGGAATAATTCTTGGAAATAAAAGAAAAAATCTACAACACAGCAAAGACATTTGGAATAATCGGTTTTGAAAAGTATACCAGTCGAACAAAGTCAGGAATATTACGTTTTACGTTGAAAAAATTCTCACAGATTAAATATATGATACATATTCATATCTATTGAACTATAAGAATATATATATATATATATATATATATATATATATATATATATATATATATATATATATATATATATATATATATATATATATGAATTAGTATGCATATATATACACGCACACATATATTTTTAATATATATATATAAATATGTATATGTTTGTATATATATACAGACACATATATATATATATATATGTATATATATACAGGTATGTGTGTATATATATATACAGATTAAATATATAAAATACATATTAATAACTATTGAACTATAACAATATATATATATATATATACACGTATATATATGCATACATATACATATATATATATACACACACACATATATATATTTGTATATACAGGTGTGTGCATATATATACAGATTAAATACATAAGATAGATATTCATAACTATTGAACTATAACAATATATATATATACACACATATATATATCCAAATATATATATATATATGTGCACATATATATATATATACATATATATCCAAATATATATATATATATATATATATATATGTATGCACACATATATATATATATATATATATATATATATATATATATATATATATATATATATATATGTATATATAAACAGGTGTGTGTGTATATATATGTACAGATTAAATATATAAGATACAAATTCATATGTATTGAACTATAAGAATATATACATACATATATATATATATATATATATATATATATATATATATATATAAAGGTGTTATGGGTCCTTACCTATAACTACAGGATGAACTCTTCCTAACACTATGTATCCTATGCCTCTCAAGCGAGACGGACGAATCGCGTCGAGCCGATAGTAGTTCACTCCAAACCAGACTGACAGTCATACTAACACCTTCCACATCTTGTATTATTATTCCGTGTAATATATCTTCGTTATCTCTACTCTTGTATTCGTGTTGTTCTTCCTTGGCCCTAACCTGGACCATAACAGTGGCGACGACGATATTGAAGAAACGAATTCTACGCGGAGAATCTAAAAAAGACAAAAAAAAAACTTTTTGCTATCGGTCGTCCATAACAGAGGCGACGGAGTTATTGATGAAAAAAATGAAGTTCTACGTGAAGATAAAAAAAAAAATTGGGGGGACACAAACCATAACAGTGGTAACGAAGACACGAATTTTACCTGTCAGTCAGAACAGAATCGAATTCTACGCAGGAAAAATCTTTCGTACTAAGGTTCCATAACAACAGGCGACAAAGACGTGAAGTCTACATTGAGAAAAAAGGAAAAATCGTCACACAAAATTACGGTGTAAACATGGAAGACTTTAAGGCAACCATATTGGAACTAATGAAAATGCAATTCGAGCAGCAACAAAAAATGAGGAAAGACAGACTATGCTCGAAGGTAAACAATTATAAATTCGACAGAAAAACGAACAGAAGCAACTCGAACTACAAGAATTACTACTACGGACAGTAACAAATACAGGACAAAATTCTGGAAATGAAACGGCATTCTCGCAAAATGCTATATGGAGCTCTATCAAAGTCTTCACTTATGCACCGGACAAAGACAAAACCTTCGTGGCTTACTTCAGAAGATATGAATATTCATATGAGTTTGATTGCGGGAATTGGTCAGACGCGAAAAAAGTACGTCTACTACTGAGGAAACTAGGGTCAAGCGAATACACTAAATTGGTAGGCTACATCCTACCGAGGAAAACGAATGAGTTGACTTTCAAGGAAGCCGTGAAACTTTTAACGGAATTATTTAGTCCGAACACTTCACTATTCCACAAAAGGTGGAAATGTTTAAATTTAACAAAAAAGATAACGAAGACTATATAACATTCGCTTCCGTAGTAAACAAACACTGCGATGACTTTAAGTTATCTGAACTCAGCCCTGACAATTTTAAATGTTTGATATTCGTCCAAGGCCTGGTTTCGACTAAAGATGTGGAGATCAGACGGAGAATTCTAACAAAACTTGAGAGTGATCCAGAATTGACGCTACAAAAATTGGCTGAGGACTGTCAGAGATGTATAAGCGTAAAAAACGACTCGAAAGATATCGAACAGTCTGGAGTCGCTCACATACGAAAAGTACAACGACAAACACGTTTTTCTCCCTTTTCAAAAACAAACCAAACAAATTATTTTACTACAAAAAGTCAAATGAAACCTCAGAAGAAACCACCACTCAGTCCATGCTATCTCTGTGGGACTTTGCATGGGTACAAAGATTGTCCATACCGCTATAAGACTTGTCTGTCGTGCAATAAAGTGGGACATAAAAGTTCGCACTGTAGAACAAAGAAATAAAACAAAAGCCGAGTAAGAGTCACTAGAACTGACCAAGCGGACGGGATAAATATAAGAAAATACGTACAAGTAGAAATGTTAAACAAAAAAATCAGATTACAATTAGATTCCGGATCAGATTTAACCATTATTAGCTTACAGACGTGGAAGAAATTAAACAAACCGACCATGTTGAGAACAGATTAAATAGCCAGGTCGGTAACAGTGAGAAAAATCCATTTGGGGGGGGGGTATCAAATATGTGACGTTCAACGGGATGACCAAGAAATTAAAGATGTATGTTCTAAAAAATACGGAAAATTTATTTGGAACTGACTGGATGCAGAAATTTGACCTCTGGGATTTACCGATAAATACGTTCTGCCAAAAAGTGATCGGTTATCGACCGAGGCAGAGAAATTGAAGGAGAAATTAAAGGAGAGTTTCCCCGACGTATTTTCAGCCAGACTCGGGAGGTTTAAAAAAATGGTGGCCAA
>OZ038509.1:70598269-70665769 GCA_964036315.1 Acanthosepion esculentum | reverse complement strand
CGATATTACGGAAAACACCAACACACACATTTTTACCTACCATAATTTAGCACAATGTCTAGAGACATCCTACAGATCAAACTTTACATTATTAATTAGTACGTTAAACTGGAATCCTCGTAACTATTGTATAGATTAGTGTTTCTTATATTTTGTTTTCTTTGGACGGCATTTATGGAATTAAAATTTGTCCGCGTCTCACCACATATTATGTGATAAAAATTACATTTAAAAATTTAAAAAAAAATGTAAAAAAAACAGAGAAACAGAGATGATTAAAGGGAGATAACCGCGGATTCATTGATGACTCTCTCCTTCAATTTGCGGAACCTTATTGTGCGTCGATGATTTGGGTTTTGATTTAAAATTTACCGGATGTTAAGCCGAGCCGCGCTACTAACAAGGTATTCACTGTAATGGTTAATTATCTTTGGTTCACTTTTACATCTTTGTTCTTGTTAAGTATTTATCTGTGGTTGTAATTAAATACTGTTTTATCTTAACATTTAAGTCTTGGGTTATACTTAATCATTAACGTACTCCAGAAAACTCCTGATACAAGACATTACCACATTATATTCCTCTGACTCCGACTTTTTAAAGTACCTTGACAATTATTTAAGCCTTTTTTCTAGGGGTTGTATTTACGGAATGAAAATTTGCTTCATCCTCACCAAATTTTATGTGATAAAAAGTACATTTAACAATTTAAAATAACAAAACAGAAAGAGGGTTAATGGGAGGTAACCGCAGATTCGACGTCAGAACATTATCATTGATAACTCTCGCCTCCAATTTACAAACAAATAACCGTACCAGATAACAGAAACCACATCACTTGTGGTTCTTTCAACACCAGCAACAACTAAAATGTATAGCACACATGTAACTCAAAGAGAAAATAATGACATAATCAAGATGTTGACGTTCCACACTACTTCGGACAAAAGGTTACGATGGAAACTCCCCATCATTTTTGGAAAGAGGGATAATTGTCACTGAACTTTAGAAAATTATTTGGGTTGGAAGATTTTATGAATTTAAACGGAAAGTATAACTGTCTGTTCGGTCAATGAACGCCAAATGTTTCCTTATAAGAAAACGGCTATTATTGCCATTAGAGATGAGGAGAACAGATACTACACTTTGATCCCAGGGAGTGAAGAAAAGCGTAACGAGTGGCACTGGCTGCTCGGTCAATGAATGCCGAAGGTTTCATTATAAGGAAATAGCTAATATTATCATTAGAGAAGAAGAGATACTACACTTTGATCCCATCCCGATGGCCAGGGCATGAAGAAAAACGTAACGAGTAGCACTGGCTGCTCGGTCAATGAAGGCCGAATGTTTCATTATAAGGAAACGGCTAATATTACCATTAGAGATGAGGAGAACAGATACTACACTTTGATCCCTGTCCGATGGCCAGGGAGTGAAGAAAAGCGTAACGAGTAGCACTGGCTGCTCTGTCAATGAAGGCCGAATGTTTCATTATAAGGAAACGGCTAACATTAGAGAAGAAGAGATACTACACTTTGATCCCATCCCGATGGCCAGGGCATGAAGAAAAGCGTAACGAGTAGCACTGGCTGCTCGGTCAATGAATGCCGAATGTTTCATTATAAGGAAACGGCTAACATTACCATTAGAGAAGAAGAGATACTACACTTTGATCCCATCCCGATGGCCAGGGAGTGAAGAAAAGCGTAATGAGTAGCACTGGCTGCAATATTTATTTCTGTGAAATTACAGAAAATGTGGCACGACGCCTAAAAGGGGGATGGGGAAAAGGACGGTCTTCATCTGTCTTAATTTTAAACTTAGCTAGCCGCAAGCATTTACCCAAGCATACTAACAATATTCCTAACACCAAGACAACACATTCTTACTAACCTTTCTTACTACATCCACCATAATACCTCATTGTCTCAATGAAAATCCTCAATAGTCCCCATATGTACAAATCATCGTATGTTTTCGATAAACAACTGATTCAAAAGATCCCCAATGAGTATATACAATATGAATTAATCTATTTACAAGAAACTTAACAAAATCATTATTAGTAATCCCCCCACACACACAATACTTAAATGTGGCAGAAATATCAGTTCACTGGACGAAATCAATGCGGGCCTATAAAAATATAAAAATCATTCATTCATCCTTAGCACACACAGACAGGCACTCATCCACACACAACAACAAAAATGAAAAACACACACAGGCGAAAAAGAAACGAAAAGCCGCCCGCATCCACAAGAGAACTGACATCACTGACCACCTAATGAGGAAGGGGATGGGGAATTAAACTAAAGAAAAAATAGGCGCAGAAATAAAAAAAAGCCAATGAGCAAACACACCCTAGCTAAGTTTACTGGAAAAAGAAAAAACTAAACATTCAAAAAACAAAACCTACAGTAACCTAATTTCGGAATGGGATGCCGAAGTTCAACCCAGGAAGAACAATATCCAGATGCCTAACCGGCATCAGCATGCCAGTCTAGGTCAGCCCCTTTTACTCGGCACAACCGCGCAAGAGTCACTCACCTTTTGCCAAATTCTGTTGAGCCGCCACTTTTCCGTCCTAATCTTGACTTTAAGCTGATGCTTAAAGAACAAGATCAGTTGGGAAGAAGTGAACTTCTCGCCCTCATAGAATTTCTTCTTACGTGTCCTCCAAATCACGACTCTCATTACCTCTAGTAAGCAAAAGAACACATATTGTTCAACCTTCGTCATCTGCGGTACCACATTGTTACAAACAGAACTGGCTTCAAGGAAAAAAAGCTTTCCCTGCAGCATGCGGACCTTCAACAAACTTGCACAACGGCGCTACCACCCTGCAATGAAAAAAGGCGTGACCAATGGTCTCGACTTCTTCACTACAGCGACGGCAGTTTGGAGATTTCTCCAAGCCCGCTGAACAAAGTCTTTTGGCGACGCAGAGGGTCCCACGAATCATCAGCCAGGTGAGTGATGCCTCATCGTTATTGAGGCATTACAACCCGGTCGCCAAAGGCCATAGTGAGCGAGTCTCCTGCTTCGTATGACCGAGCACGTCAATGAGCTCATCATGCACGGCTCCCCTGACTAACACTTGATACAATGCTCTACGAGACAACGGCTGGACGTTGGAGAGGCCATCCGACGCCCATAAGAGGCGTTTCAGAGCAATACGACCCTCACGATAGAAGCATTCGGCTCGGGACAAGCGATGGGCCCACTCCTGACTCGAGTGCACACTTCTCAGGGATGAGAAAGTTTTGCGGGCGTCTTCCTTCCAGAAGGCGCTCTCCTCATACGAATCGCGACACATTCGATCTAGGAACCCGATGCGAAGCATATATTGACGAATCTCAATGCTAGGCATATCCAGACCGCCTTCAGATGGATGAAGGCAACAGATCTCTCGAGATACCATAGCAGCTTTGCCTCTCCACAAGAAAGAGAACAAAAGCCTTACTAATGACATTAGTGTGGTATACGGAAGTGGAAGTACAGAGAGTCGGTAAAGGAGAATCGAGTAGATGTATGAAACACATACTTCCGCCCTCCCTTTCAAGGAAAGATTCCTCCGAGACGACAAATTAATTGCGATTTCGGCCTTCCCTCGCACCTCCGACCAATTCATTTCCAACTGGAAATCAGGACCGAACCAGACGCCGAGTATCTTGACCGGCCCATCCATCCAGAGGAAAGGTCCGGGAAGAGAAACTCCCTTCCACGCACCCAACCGCAAGCCAACAGACTTATCGCGGTTGATCTTGGCCCCTGTCACCATCTCATAACCACTGATCTCTTTGCTGACTTCGTCAATCTCAGCTCTGCTCGACACAAGAACCGAAACGTCATCAGCATAGGCAGAATACCTGGCCAAGGTGGTAGCCCCAGGCAGGGAATTTCCGGGTAGGACCGGATTCGCCTTTAACTTGCGAATGAAAGGTTCCAACGCAAGAACGTAAAGCAAAGGCGAAAGCGGACAACCTTGACGAATGGAGCGAGACAATACGAAAGACTCCGATCGTACCCCATTCACCTCCATCAGCGCACCGGGAGTGCTATATAGAAGTCGGATCCAGGTACGAAAGTACGGCCCGAAACCGACCGCCGAAAGGACAGCCTCCAAAAAGCGATGGTTAACACTATCGAAGGCCTTGGACTGATCTAAATTGATCAGCGCGGCTTCACTGTCGACTTTCTCAATGATCAAGCGTACCATATGAAGGTTGTTCTGAATAGTCCTGCCCTTCACAGCACAGGTCTGTTCGGAACCAATCAGACTAGACAGGACAGCCTGCAAACGGTTGGCTAAGATCTTTGCCAAAATCTTTAACTCTGTATTCAACATAGTTAAAGGGCGAAAATTACCCATCCTCACCGTTCTTGTCCTTGCGTAGCAAATTGATCACACCCCTTGTGAAGCGCTGAGGTATAGACCCCTGCTTCATCCAGTTGTTGAAAATCAGTTCCAGCAAAGGAACAAATACGGGCGACTGCCTCAAGTAAACTTCGTAGAGAAGACCATCTAATCCCGGAGATTTATCCCGGCCAACCTGTTTCAACGCTTCCCAGATTTCTGATTCTGTGATGGGACCCTCGCACCCAGCCGCTTCAGCTGCCTCAAGACAGTCGGCTAAATAGGCGTCGAACTGAGCAGGGCTCAGACCGGGTTCCCTGGTGAAAAGTTCCTGAAAGTAATCACGAAAAGCTTCACATATGCCCGCGTTTGAAGTCACGGCCCGCTTATCTGGCAATGTGATGCATGCGATATGTCGCCGAGATGCATTCCGAGACTCCTCTGCACGCAATTCAGCGGCCATATTCAGAGGACATTCTTTTTAACCTAGCCCTAACTACCAGAGCTTGATTCTTCTTGATAAGCAAGGAGGAAAACTCTGCCTTAGCTAAAGCTATTTCCCCACTATCACGGGATTTCACAGCCCGATCTACTTTTTGCTCTAAAGCCGTTTGCGCCGCTAATCTATCTCGATTGAGTCGACGGCTAAAATCAACAGGAAAAGTTCTAATTTTAGATTTTAAATTGTACCACCAGGCATTCCCAACAACCGCCCCTGACAATTCCCTTTGTATCATTAGTAGCAGCTGGTCCCGGAAATCCTGCTCACCAAATAGTGAGCAGTTTAATTTCTAGTATCCAGCCAACCTAACCTTAGGCTTATCTAAGTTTACACGGACCCGGACAAGCCTAGGGTCCGTATAAATTATATAAATGAAAGCTTGGACACTCTACATCGACTCTCCTAACTAAGACTCAGTTGAGATAGCTAGAAATAGCCCCAGCATCCGATTTGTCCAAGTCCAAACTACCTCCCGAGGATGCTCATTCCGGTACTTATCGACAAGATCAAACCTGTCGATAAAGTCCCGAAATGGTTTCACGTCCCGGTTGTTAGTACCCGAATTTGGCCCTATACGATTTATATCGGGGTCAAGGACGGCATTCCAATCCCCCGCTAAAAGTACTCGACGAGATGTTATCAAAAACGGCTCGATCTGCCGAAACAAAGCAGGCCGCTCAGAATGGTTACTGGGCGCATAAACCCGAATGAGACGCAGGGCCTTATCCTTTATGGTAACGTCCAGCACGCAAAGCTTGCCCGCCGGATCTGCGAAGACAAGTGTACACACAGTCTTCAAAGACTTTCTCACTAGCCAAGAGGCACCTCTCGAACGACCATCAAAACATGCTGAATAGAGGGAGAACTCCCTAGACAGAATCTCCTCAAAGTCATGAGTAGAAAAACGAGTCTCTTGTACACAACAAACATTCACTCCGAGACGCTGAAGGTCACGAAGGAGCCTCGCCCTGCGAGACTCCGCCCTCAGTCCTCGGATATTCAGACTAGCTAACCAGAGAGCCATAATGAAACCGATTAGTGTTGCTCTCCTGCATTAAACATGGAAGGGGAAAGGACACCAACGGCCTCTCCCATCGAGCCTGTTCCCATCTCAGTTTTGATGGTACCGTCGGGAGACAGGCCGCTAATGTCCAGAGGGAAAGTCAGTTTTAACGCTCTATACAGGGAAGGGTGAACAAAAAGAGGGAACCTCCCTGAACAAAATTGTGCAATTTTTTTTACAATGTCATTATCAAAGCAGGCCATGGCGGAAACATGCCAAAGACTTTATTTGCCTCCGCAACCATAGCCCAAATCTGTTGACCGGCTTCACCCCCTCTGATGACAGTTAAGATCCTTTTAGCGTTGGGGAAGTTTCTGGGGTCTTCAATGTTTAAATTGTTGATTTTTCTGAAATTTACTAGGGATTTGATATTTCTCATTTTCTTGGAGTTTTGCAAGGCCTAGTCCTCTAGTTGTTTAGAGACTCGGCACACGTCTTCCCCTATGTTAAATATGGGTTTGGGTTTTTTATTGGATGCAGATTCTATATTTTCAGGTGAAGGGCTTCTTTGCCTTGTAGAGTTCTCAGTCTTTTTTTGGTGTTGCTGCAGGAGTTTTGACAGGGGATGGATTGGGGATAATAGGTGAAGTTTGGTCTTTGACAGGGGAAGATCAGATGGGGGCCTTTTTTAATGTTGTCATTTTTGTGGGAGATGGAGATGAGGATCTTAGAAATGGAGAATTTTGACTCTTTTCCGCTAAACATGTTTCTTGAATTTTTTGGCCATTATCGGCCACCATACTTGTCGTCGAATCATTAGAAGTACCAGCATTTTTATTTTCTTCCGATTTATCGGGTGGCTCAGTCTTTTTTCCTAGTTCCAAATAAGTTTTTTTACATTCTTCTTCGCACCCATTTTTTTTAGAATTAAAAACTTTTTTATAATTTTTTTTCTTTTTACAAAAATAAAGTATTAAGGAAATAAAAAGTTAAATAAATGACTAAAACAAATAAAACAGTTAGACGTGCTAAAGACAAAACCTTACACAAAAAACAGACACGAATAAAACGTTTAACTTAAAAATGCAGACAAAAATTAAATATACAAAACAAACACAAAATGCCTTTAAAAGGACGATACACAAAATGGTTACACGTACAAAAAGGAAAACAAAATACGCAAAGAAAGTCAAACAGCAATAAAATAATACAGAATTAGGACTAGAAAATCAAAGAAAGTTCGAGAAAAATACGAAACTAAAAAATCACAAAAACAAATATGGCCGCTAAAATAAAAGTCTGGCCGTTAACGAAGAAAAACAAAAACGGAAAAAACGAACAGATTAGAGAAAAATTACAAATACAAAACAATTAAAACAAATATGTATAGGAAAATATTAGACAAGTACAACACAGAAAAGTTAACGGATATTTAAAAAGGGCAAAACAAAGAACGATATAACACGTAATAACGTAAACAATAAAAAAAGTCTGACGTTAATAAAAAACGATAAACTTTCGTAGGGGATTACAGAAATTAAAAAGGAAACGGAAAATATAAAATATTAATGTAAAAATAAAAGAAAATCAAAAAGCTAATAATAAAAGAATGAGAGGAGAAAAAAGACAAAATGGGGAGTGGTAAGAAAAAAGACAAAAATATCACATAACGAAACGGAGATCACAAATTAATCCAAGTAATATCGCAAAAACGACGCGGCAAAAAAACCGGTCAGTAAACGTTCCTTCTGGACAGAAGACGATGTCATCGTGTCTCATACCAGACGTGATATCTCTTGGATTTAACATAGATTAAATTAATAATAATGGATTTAGCATAGATTAAATTAATAAAAATAGGATGAAGTTAAGAAGTCAAGACATCATTAGACATTCAAAGGAAAAATATATCTGATAAAATGGTAAAATATTTTTATACTTACTTGCTTTACACAAGTTAAAAATTCCGATTGAGCCTTTAGTTTTAGCACCTGCAACGTAGAAGAAAGTAATAGAATTAAAACAATAGGATAATATGAACTTCATACAGTAAACAAACTTCTGAATACATTTATTTCTGATGAAAGATCGGGGCAGATCTGAAATATCAAATATATATATATATATATATATATATATATATATATATATATATATATATATATATATATATATAAAATATAAATAAATACTTTCACAAAAGAAACGTTCAAATTTTTTTTAATTTGCAACTTTTCAGTTGTTTTCTCCAGATTATATACATATCAAGAAAGTATACGTGGCTTTTCATTATGCTAGATATATATATATATATATATATATATATATATATATATATATATATATATATATATATATATATATATATATATATATATATATATATATATATATTAATACTCAATGAAATCCCAAATCACCTAATATGGAGTATAAGGTTATTTCAATAGACGAAAATATAATTTGTCAGTTTTATTCAGCCCCGGTATTTTCTGAAGTAGTTTTAATATTTTATATTATTTTATATTACTATGATCCACTTGGATTGTGTAACAACTGATTTATTACCTTTACTATATATATATATATATATATATATATATATATATATATATATATATATATATATAGGTATAGAGGTAGGTAAATCAAATAACTAGATATTAGCAGAAGCATATGCGCTAACGCGCAGACGTAGGTAAGGAAATAAATATTTACCAAATTTATGGTAAAGCGTGTAAACATAACGGTGCTCGCCGTGGTTAGACGGAGCTAAGAAATATATATTAAGAAATATACATAAAACTACGTTTGAGCTGCGACGTAAGTTTCATTGTTTTACCAACTATTATGATTTTAAGTTATACTTGTGCCTGAAGAGATGGGTAGCCAACGAAACTTAAGTCGCACCACAAACGTAGGTATATATATATATATATATATATATATATATATATATATATATATATATATATATATATATATAAGTGATTCATCGAGTCTGAAACGTCTACAGAATGCAGAAAGCACTGGACGGCCGTTTCGTCCTATATTTGGGACTCATCAGCAGTGCCCATCCACTACCGAGAATTGAAACCCTGACAGGTTGTCAAGCAAACACCATACCAACTGTTCCAACTGGTGGAACCCTACTGAGATTCACTTTAACCATAGGACTGTGTCTGTGATTCATCGAATCTGAAACCTCTACAGACACAGTCCTAAGGTTAAAGTGAATCTCAGTAGAGTTCCACCACGGAATATGTGAGTGAGCGGCGCAATATTGAGTCTGATTTGCTACCTCTTCGTCACCGAGGCCCGTTGGAACAGTTGGTATGGTGTCTGTCAGGGTTTCAATTCTCGGTAGTGGATGCGCACTGCTGATGAGTCCCAAATATAGGACGAAACGGCCGTCCAGTGCTTTCTGCATTCAGTAGAGGTTTCAGATTCGATGAATCACTTAAGTATAATTATCAAATTCTCCTAATAATTTTATATATATATATATATATATATATATATATATATATATATATATATATGAATGATGAAATGTTGTAAGAACCTGTCTTAAATTTACTGTGGATTATCTGTCGATTAAATAACTTTCTAAATATTTTCGTCTTAAAGTATTTAAATAAAAGATTTTACGAACAGAATAGGGGACTTTTACAAACGATCACTCTAAATGTATTTAAATAAAAGATTTTACGAACAGAATAGGGGACTTTTACAAACGATCACTCTAAATGTATTTAAATAAAAAATTTTACGAACAGAATAGGGGACTTTTACAAACGATCACTCTAAATGTATTTAAATAAAAGATTTTACGAACAGAATAGGGGACTTTTACAAACGATCACTCTAAATGTATTTAAATAAAAGATTTTACGAACAGAATAGGGGACTTTTACAAACGATCACTCTAAATGTATTTAAATAAAAGATTTTACGAACAGAATAGGGGACTTTTACAAACGATCACTCTAAATGTATTAGTTGCCTACCGTAATGAGTCTGACTAAAAAATGAATTCACAATATGCTGCTCTGATTAAAAGAGAGAGCAATTTACTAAGACGCAGACCCCGGTAACCTGATAAGTATTAACAAATGGATTGATGTCGAGAATGAGGCAAATGAAAATGTCACTGAAGGGCATCAGGAAACAACTGAATTCGAAGAAGAATATGCAGATGATATTAGGTCTATGGAAGGAGAAATAATTGAAGAAGCAGTGACAGTCGACGGAATTGACATGTCTGAAAGAGCGTCCCTTTTAAAAGTCAGAGACAAGCATCAGTGAAAACATACAATTTATGTTGTAAATCTTGCTTTAAGAGAAATATGCAATGAAACAAAACTTAATTTAACTGAACTAAACAAAATGATATATATATATATATATATATATATATATATATATATATATATATATATATATATATATATATATATATAGGGTGTCCATGAAGTTCGAGTGCACTTTAAAAAATTTATAATTTTATTTCTATTTGCGATAGAAATAATTTGTAAAGAGGATTAGAAAGAAGTAAATCTATATTTTTTAAGGTTTCATTGAAATTTTATTTAAGTTTCCACATGTCCTCCATCATTAGCAATAGAAAGGGTAATACGATTTTGCAGTTCAAGGAAAACATTTGCCAGCTGATTTACAGTAATGCCTGAAATCACATTTAATTATTTTAGCTATACTTAAAACTGAATACATTAAACTTTATAACATTTTTTACAGATTATTTCTATCGCAAATACAAATAAAGTTATACATGTTTTAAAGTGCACACGAACTTTATGGACAACCTGTATATATACGCCCCCAGAGAAAATAAATTTTGATTGAGCACTTTAGAGGAAAAAGCGCGAATTTATAAACACTGACTACTACTGCTGATGTAAAAGCTGTTCTATTAATTGAGCACTTTGAGTTACTAGCATGTTTATTCTAAAATACGTAAAAATTCACCTTCCTCTCTGCAGGGAGCTGATAGCTCAGGGGAAAAATCTCCGGTTGATGCCAAATCTGTTGGCTTTAGGCAATTAGATATCTAGCCACACTGATGAGCTGTGATACACCGAAAAAGTTTGACTGTGGCTGACTTACACATACACACACACACACACACACACACGCACACACACACACACACATATATATATATATATATATATATATATATATATATATATATATATATATATATATATATATGCAGCTGCAATCTTTTTCAGTCAAAATCCAGATAAAGAAGAAACGCAGGTGCCTAAATAATAATCCAAGATGGAAGTTAAACACGGAGAAAAATATAAAAGACAATGGCAGTAGACATGTCTATTTTGGGGGAACTTGATAAGAATAATAAACGAAGATCTGATAAAGTTAAGAGAAAGTATCTGTTGCAACATAAAGAACAAATAAGCCAATTGAAAGAAGAGCTAAAACAAACAATCCAAACTAAAGCGCAACGTCTCCTTAGGCTCGAGAAACGAGAATAATTCTATAGACAAAACAACTTATTTGAAACTGACGCAAACAAATTTTTACACAGAAATTCGAAACCAAAGAGTTACAAGAGAGAAAACACAACTGGACAGAGAAATAAACTTATTCTGGAATAAGATATATGGAGAGGACAAATGTCAAAGTAAGGATTCTAAAGGGTTAAAAAAAAATCTGGAGAAAAAACACGGGAAACGTCCAAGAACAGAAAGAACACACGCGTTCACCAAATCTCAAAAATGGGAATCACCAGGAATTGACAAAATTCCAAACTTTTACTCACCCGACCTGTTCAAGCTATAAAACAAGGCAGTTCTGAGAGAATTGGAAGCCTTACCGGGATTTAGCATTGACGGCCATAATCTTAACAACATAAGATACGCAGATGACAGAGTACTGATAACTCAATTCGATTTTGATTTACAGTTGGGCGTCTGAAATAAATTTAGTCGGCGTGGCGGCAGTTTGGGACTTAATTTTAAGCGACGATTAACGTTGTCTATTATATCTCAGTATCCATTTACACGCACATATATAGAAAAATGAAAAAGCAAACCGCTTGCCCTCATACGGATACAGTATTTACTGACAGAGGAAACCACTAATTTAAATTTATTATTTAAGTTTTAAAGTTATTGGAAACCCTACCGGGATTTAGTATTGGCGGCCACAATCTTAACAACATAAGATACGCAGTTTACACAGTATTGATAGCAGACACGGAAAAGAAATTACAAAATCTCCTACAGAAGGTAGCGACGGAGAGTGAGAAAAAAGGACTAAGCATAAACTACAAGAAGACAAAATGCATGGAGAATGAGCCCGAAATGCGATTTGCATGTCATGAACACTAAAATTAAGGAGACTCGGTAGTTTAAATATCTGGGAAGCGTCTTGACAGAGGACGGTAAGTGCGACACCGAGATCCGTAGACGTATTGGGATGGCCAAAGACACATTCCAAAAGATGGGCAGAGTATTGTAAGACTGGAGGATTTCTTTGCTAACAAAGAAAAGAATACTGAGCTGTTACGTGACATCTGCCCTCCTTTACGGCAGCAAATGTTGGACTATTTCCTCAGAGATGGAAAAGTTATTTTATAATTATAGTTATTGGAAACCCTACCGGGATTTAGGCATTGGCGGCCATAGTTTGTATTTCGGGTCAACACAATTTTTCAGTATGTGTGCTTGATAATATCTAGTTAGTAAGCATAAGTCCTGTGCAGTAAGAATAAAACCTTCGTTTTCAGCTTTTAACCCTGCACTACGTAAACACTGATGGGGGCGGGGTTTGTCTACATCAGCTTGTTTATTACGTTTATTATCTCCTGAGCCGACCAAGCATAGAAATGAATACAATATGGGAACCAGTAATAAGGAGTGTCAGAGAAAAGCGATAATAACAACAAAGTTGTAATATGAGCTCTTGGTAAAAACATAAAATGATAACAGCAAAAATTGCAATATGAGCACTGGTAAAAATGGTTGCTGAAGACATTAGGCTTATAATACCCAGAAATTCATACACAGATGTCCTCAAGGACACATGGTCCAGTGGATAAAGGCGTTGGTTAGTGACAAGACCCAAAGAGTATGAATTCAATACCCGGTTAAGGCAGTGGAGAACCTTCAGAGGGAAAATTAACAGGAGATAACTGATAACTGACATCCATTAGACATGGCACGTGGAACTAGAACAGACTATCCCAGTGAGCGAAATAAAGGGTTCAGTTCGATATTCCAACAACCTGAAGAAGGCCGGAGCGTACAACGGCCGAAATGTTGTAATAAATATGGCGACAAAGATGAGGACAATAGTCCAAATAACGTAAATAATGTACAGTGTAACCCGGATATAAGAGAGTTGTCGGGACCGGAGAAGAAGTCTCTTATATCCTGGTTTCTCTTATATCCGGGTTTGGTCTAATTTATATACATAGACACAGGCTCTAATTTGGGACCAGAGAAAATCTCTTATATCCGGGTTTCTCTTATATCCGGGTTACACTACTATTATTATTATTATTATTTGATTTCCCTTGATTTCTGGTGTGTTCACATTTCGTTCCGGGTCCCTCCCAGCGACCCTAAGTTTAGAAATGACATCATGACATTTTCCACTGACCAATTAAAAAAGCACAAACACAAACATATTTTACATAGGATAAAGACCTTTGTAAGGTGTGGGCTGTACTAGTGATTACAGTTTTGTGTATTTCTTTACGGCATGGGCTTCCAGGAATCCCTTCAATTAGTCTACTGGAATCTTTTCCAACCAATCCTAGGGCTCCAACTATAACAGGGAGTATTGATGTTCCCATGTGCCACATTTTTGAGATTTCTATTTTAAGGTCCTTGTATTATGACAACTTTTTCAAGATCTTCACAGATACATTGCAGTCTGCAGGGACTGCCATATCAATAAGGAGGCACTTTTTTTGTTTGCGGTCTCTAATAATAATTTCTAGGTCGTTGGCTTTGATTACTGACTGGGCGGTTAGTGTATTATTATTATTATTATTATTATTATTATTATTGATTCCAGTTGTATGCTCATTTGCTTACGGGTCACCCATTTACGTACTGGCCAGGCCCAACTTTGCTTAGATTCGGTAAACGTACGAGAACTGGTGTTTAAACGTGATATGAGTCTGGACACTTTAGATTTGTCGAAAATCTGTCATTGAATTCGTAAAGGGGCTAGATGTGACATATATGTTTTTCATCTGGACGTATTTAAATCTGTCACTGGATTCGTAAAGGGGCTAGATGTGACATATATGTTTTTCATCTGGACGTATTTAAATCTGTCATTGGATTCGTAAAGGGGCTAGATGTGACATATATGTTTTTCATCTGGACGTATTTAAATATGTCATTGAATTGGTAAAGGGGCTAGATGTGACATATATGTTTTTCATCTGGACGTATTTAAATCTGTCACTGGATTGTAAAGGGGCTAGATGTTACATATATGTTTTTCATCTGGACGTATTTAAATCTGCCATTGAATTCGTAAAGGGGCTAGATGTGACATATATGTTTTTCATCTGGACGTATTTAAATCTGTCACTGGATTCGTAAAGGGGCTAGATGTGACATATATGTTTTTCATCTGGACGTATTTAAATCTGTCACTGGATTCGTAAAGGGGCTAGATGTGACATATATGTTTTTCATCTGGACGTATTTAAATCTGCCATTGGATTGTAAAGGGGCTAGATGTGACATATATGTTTTTCATCTGGACGTATTTAAATCTGTCATTGGATACGTAAAGGGGCTAGATGTGACATATATGTTTTTCATCTGGACGTATTTAAATCTGCCATTGGATTGTAAAGGGGCTAGATGTGACATATATGTTTTTCATCTGGATTATACACTTGAAAAAGGATACAAAGAATGAATTCAAAAAACATTCGGAGATTCAAACCGGCCTATTCTCAACACTTGTTCACATTTTCCTTGATATCAAATTAAAGATGATATTTCATTTCGTGGGGATGATTCGTGTATCAGTCGAGTATGAATAGATTCTGCGATACTGTGGGGAACACCAGCCGGTTTTTATGCAACTAGGATGATTTACTAAATCTTCTATCTTTTAGCTATATATTCATGACTGTCTGTCCACTCGTCAGTCTTTTTGTCAGGAAGCCTTGGATTATCAGACGGTCATTATCTCTAATTCCCAAGGGATGTAGGCCGACAAAGATCGCTTTCATGACAGCCGCAGTTCGTAACGTAGGATTTCGTAATTCATTTTCACCCAGTGGCATCTTCAGCTACCGCCATTTTAAACACCCTATTATTCTTGAGCGAGCCGCGAGATGGATAAACGGGAAGTGGCGGGAAAATCTGAAAATCGATTCGTTTCTTCTCTTTTCTTGATTTTCTTCCTTTCTTTTTCATTGTTGTCTTCTTTTTTTTTCTTTTGATTCGTATCATTTTACAATTCCAACGCTAAAGGCTTATACCTCTTTTCATTTTTCTTTCTTTCCTTTTTTTCTCTCTCTCGATTTTTCTTCTCATTTTCATTTCTACCTTTTTCTCTGGAATTCCTTTTTATCTTTCTTTTTCGGCTGTTCTTTTTCTTTCTTAGATTAACGCGATCTTTTCCTTCTTTTTCCTCTTCTTTTTCCTTTCTTGTTATTTCTTTATTCAAATATCCACGTTTCTTTTTCTGTTCTCTTTTTCGATCAACTTTCTTCTTTTTCCTTTTCTTTTTCCTTTTCTTTTTCCTTTTCCTTTTCCTTTCTTGTCATTTCTTTATTCAAATAGAAAATCTTTCTTGCTAAACACCATCATACATATTTATAAGTCTACCATTCGTTCTATTGTTTTGAATATTGCTTCCACATTTGGTTTGGTGCTCCGGCAATACATTTAGAGATTCTTGATAAACTACAAGGAAGAATCTGCGGGATTTTTGAACCTGACCTGGCATCGTGACTAGAGACAATTCTCCACCGCCGTAAAGTCGCTTCACTGTGTCTTTTTAATAAATACTTTATGGAAAATGTTTTGAGGAACTTTCCTCTGTGCGACGTACACTTTATGGATTCAAACACAGTATTAGATTGAGTGCAATGTTACATCATTTTAAAGTAGAATTGGCTAGATGCAAAAGTAAGATCTATGCCAACAGTTTCTTCCCTTGGATTTCTCACTTGTGGAACATTCTTCCAACTCCATGCTTTACAACCATCTTTGATATTCAAAAATTTAAATGCAATGTCAATCCCTATCTACTGTCTTCCTGATTACTCTTCTATTGTTCTCGCTCACCTCTCACTTGTGGAACACTCTTCCAACTCCATGCTTTACAGCCAACTTTGATCTTCATAAATTTGAATGCAATGTCAATCGTTACCTACTGTCTTCCTGATTACTCTTCTATTGTTCTCGCTCACTTCTCACTTGTGGAACACTCTTCCAACTCCATGCTTTACAGCCAACTTTGATCTTCATAAATTTAAATGAAATGTCAATCGTTATCTACTGTCTTCCTGATTACTCTTCTATTGTTCTCGCTCACCTCTCACTTGTGGAACACTCTTCCAACTCCAGGCATTACAGCCAACTTTGATCTTCATAAATTTAAATGCAATGTCAATCGTTATCTGCTGTCTTCCTGATTACTCTTCTATTGTTCTCGCTCACTTCTCACTTGTGGAACACTCTTCCAACTCCATGCTTTACAGCCAACTTTGATCTTCAAAAATTTAAATGCAATGTCAATCGCTATCTACTGTCTTCCTGATTACTCTTCTATTGTTCTCGCTCACTTCTCACTTGTGGAACACTCTTCCAACTCCATGCTTTACAGCCAACTTTGATCTTCAAAAATTCAAATGCAATGTCAATCGCTATCTATTGTCTTCCTGATTACTCTTCTATTGTTCTCGCTCACCTCTCACTTGTGGAACACTCTACCAACTCCATGCTTTACAGCCAACTTTGATCTTCATAAATTTGAATGCAATGTCTATCGTTATCTACTGTCTTCCTGATTACTCTTCTATTGTTCTCGCTCACTTCTCACTTGTGGAACACTCTTCCAACTCCATGCTTTAAAGCCAACTTTGATCTTCATAAATTTGAATGCAATGTCAATCGTTATCTACTGTCTTCCTGATTACTCTTCTATTGTTCTCGCTCACCTCCCACTTGTGGAACACTCTTCCAACTCCATGCTTTACAGCCAACTTTGATCTTCAAAAATTTAAATGCAATGTCAATCGTTATCTACTGTCCTCCTGATTACTCTTCTATTGTTCTCGCTCACTTCTCACTTGTGGAACACTCTTCCAACTCCATGCTTTACAGCCAACTTTGATCTTCATAAATTTAAATGCAATGTCAATCGTTATCTACTGTCTTCCTGATTACTCTTCTATTGTTCTCGCTCACTTCTCACTTGTGGAACACTCTTCCAACTCCATGATTTACAGCCAACTTTGATCTTCATAAATTTAAATGCAATGTCAATCGTTATCTACTCTCTTCCTGATTACTCTTCTATTGTTCTCGCTCACTTCTCGCTTGTGGAACACTCTTCCAACTCCATGCTTTACAGCCAACTTTGATCTTCATCAATTTAAATGCAATGTCAATCGTTATCTACTGTCTTCCTGATTACTCTTCTATTGTTCTCGCTCACTTCTCACTTGTGGAACACTCTTCCAACTCCATGCTTTACAGCCAACTTTGATCTTCATAAATTTAAATGCAATGTCAATCGTTATCTACTGTCTTCCTGATTACTCTTCTATTGTTCTCGCTCACTTCTCACTTGTGGAACATTCTTCCAACTCCATGATTTACAGCCAACTTTGACCTTCATAAATTTAAATGCAATGTCAATCGTTATCTACTGTCTTCCTGATTACTCTTCTATTGTTCTCGCTCACTTCTCACTTGTGGAACACTCTTCCAACTCCATGATTTACAGCCAACTTTGATCTTCATAAATTTAAATGCAATGTCAATCGTTATCTACTGCCTTCCTGATTACTCTTCTATTGTTCTCGCTCACTTCTCACTTGTGGAACACTCTTACAACTCCATGATTTACAGCCAACTTTGATCTTCATAAATTTAAATGCAATGTCAATCGTTATCTACTGTCTTCCTGATTACTCTTCTATTGTTCTCGCTCACTTCTCGCTTGTGGAACACTCTTCCAACTCCATGCTTTACAGCCAACTTTGATCTTCATAAATTTAAATGCAATGTCAATCGTTATCTACTGTCTTCCTGATTACTCTTCTATTGTTCTCGCTCACTTCTCACTTGTGGAACACTCTTCCAACTCCATGCTTTACAGCCAACTTTGATCTTCATAAATTTGAATGCAATGTCAATCGTTATCTACTGTCTTCCTGGTTACTCTTCTATTGTTCCCGCTCACTTCTCACTTGTGGAACACTCTTCCAACTCCATGATTTACAGCCAACTTTGATCTTCATAAATTTAAATGCAATGTCAATCGTTATCTACTGTCTTCCTGATTACTCTTCTATTGTTCTCGCTCACTTCTCACTTGTGGAACACTCTTCCAACTCCATGCTTTACAGCCAACTTTGATCTTCATAAATTTAAATGCAATGTCAATCGTTATCTACTGTCTTCCTGATTACTCTTCTATTGTTCTCGCTCACCTCTCACTTGTGGAACACTCTTCCAACTCCATGCTTTACAGCCAACTTTGATCTTCAAAAATTTAAATGCAATGTCAATCGTTATCTACTGTCCTCCTGATTACTCTTCTATTGTTCTCGCTCACTTCTCACTTGTGGAACACTCTTCCAACTCCATGCTTTACAGCCAACTTTGATCTTCATAAATTTAAATGCAATGTCAATCGTTATCTACTGTCTTCCTGATTACTCTTCTATTGTTCTCGCTCACTTCTCGCTTGTGGAACACTCTTCCAACTCCATGCTTTACAGCCAACATTGATCTTCATAAATTTAAATGCAATGTCAATCGTTATCCTACTCTCTTCCTGATTACTCTTCTATTGTTCTTGCTCACTTCTCACTTGTGGAACACTCTTCCAACTCCATGCTTTACAGCCAACATTGATCTTCATAAATTTAAATGCAATGTCAATCGTTATCCTACTCTCTTCCTGATTACTCTTCTATTGTTCTTGCTAACTTCTCACTTGTGGAACACTCTTCCAACTCCATGCTTTACAGCCAACTTTGATCTTCAAAAATTAAATGCAATGTCAATCATTTATCTTTTATTGTCCTTTCTCCTTAATCGCGTTTATTTTTAAATATTTTCTAATATTCTACTTTAGTGACTTTATTGCCTTGCTGGAGGAAAATGATGAAAAAATATTCACGTTTTTTTTTTTCATTTTTGCAGTATTTTCTGTCTCTTTTCCTTCTGAACTTTGTCTTTTTTCTTCCGTTTATTATTCCAATATTCACATCTCATTTCTACTTTTTTCGTTTCCGTTCGCTTTCCCTTTCTTCATCGCGTTCCATTTCTCTTTTTTCCTCGCGTTGCCTTTCTCTTTCTTCCTCATGTTCCCTTTCTCTTTCTTCATCACGTTCCCTTTGTCTTTCTTCCTCATGTTTCTTTTCTCTTTCTTCCTCATGTTTCTTTTCTCTTTCTTCCTCATGTTTCTTTTCTCTTTCTTCCTCGCGTTCCCTTTCTCTTTCTTCATCACGTTCCCTTTGTCTTTCTTCCTCATGTTTCTTTTCTCTTTCTTCCTCGAGTTCCCTTTCTCTTTCTCCATCACGTTGCCTTTCTCTTTCTTCCTCGCGTTCCCTTTCTATTTCTTCATCATGTTCCCTTTCTCTCTCTTCCTCATGTTTCTTTTCTCTTTCTTCCTCGCGTTCCCTTTCTCTTTCTTCATCACGTTCCCTTTCTCTTTCTTCATCACGTTCCCTTTGTCTTTCTTCCTCATGTTTCTTTTCTCTTTCTTCCTCGCGTTCCCTTTCTCTTTCTTCCTGGCGTTCCCTTTCTCTTTCTTCATCACGTTCCCTTTGTCTTTTTTCCTCATGTTTCTTTTCTCTTTCTTCCTCATGTTTCTTTTCTCTTTCTTCCTCATGTTTCTTTTCTCTTTCTTGCTCGCGTTCCCTTTCTCTTTCTTCATCACGTTCTCTTTCTCTTTCTTCCTCATGTTTCTTTTCTCTTTCTTCCTCGCGTTCCCTTTCTCTTTCTTCATCACGTTCCCTTTCTCTTTCTTCCTCATATTTCTTTTCTCTTTCTTCATCGCGTTCCCTTTCTCTTTCTTCATCACGTTCCCTTTGTCTTTCTTCCTTATGTTACTTTTCTCTTTCTTCCTCGCGTTCCCTTTCTCTTTCTTCATCACGTTCCCTTTCTCTTTCTTCATCACGTTCCCTTTGTCTTTCTTCCTCATGTTTCTTTTCTCTTTCTTCCTCGCGTTCCCTTTCTCTTTCTTCCTCGCGTTCCCTTTCTCTTTCTTCATCACGTTCCCTTTCTCTTACTTCCTCATGATTCTTTTCTCTTTCTTCCTCCCGTTCCCTTTCTCTTTCTTCATCACGTTCCCTTTCTCTTTCTCCCTCATGTTTCTTTTCTCTTTCTTCCTCGCGTTCCCATTCTCTTTCTTCATCACGTTCCCTTTCTCTTTCTTCCTCATGTTTCTTTTCTCTTTCTTCCTCGCGTTCCCTTTCTCTTTCTTCATCACGTTCCCCTTCTCTTTCTTAATCATGTTTCTTTTCTCTTTCTTCCTCGCGTTCCGTTTCTCTTTCTTCATCACGTTCCCTTTCTCTTTCTTCCTCATGTTTCTTTTCTCTTTCTTCCTCGCGTTCCCTTTCTCTTTCTTCATCACGTTCCCTTTCTCTTTCGTCATCATGTTCCTTTCTCTTTCTTCCTCGCATTCCCTTTCTCTTTCTTCATCACGTTCCCATTGTCTTTCTTCCTCATGTTTCTTTTCTCTTTCTTCCTCGCGTTCAATTTCTCTTTCTTCATCACGTTCCCTTTCTCTTACTTCCTCATGTTTCTTTTCTATTTCTTCCTCGTGTTCCCTTTCTCTTTCTTCATCACGTTCCCTTTCTCTTTCTTCATCACGTTCCCTTTCTCTTTCTTCCTCATGTTTATTTTCTCTTTCTTCCTCGCGTTCCCTTTCTCTTTCTTCATCACGTTCCCTTTCTCTTTCTTCATCACGTTCCCTTTGTCTTTCTTCCTCATGTTTCTTTTCTCTTTCTTCCACGCGTTCCCTTTGTCTTTCTTCCTCGCGTTCCCTTTGTCTTTCTTCCTCATGATTCTTTTCTCTTTCTTCCTCATGTTTCTTTTCTCTTTCTTCCTCATGTTTCCTTTCTCTTTCTTCCTCGCGTTTCCTTTCTCTTTCTTCATCACGTTCCCTTTTTCTTTCTTCCTCATGTTTCTTTTCTCTTTCTTCCTCGCGTTCCCTTTCTCTTTCTTCATCACGTTCCCTTTCTCTTTCTTCATCATGTTTCTTTTCTGTTTCTTCCTCGCGTTCCCTTTCTCTTTCTTCATCACGTTCGCTTTGTCTTTCTTCCTCATGTTTCTTTTCTCTTCCTTCCTCGCTTTCACTTTCTCTTTCTTCATCACGTTCCCTTTCTCTTTCTCCCTCATGTTTGTTTCTCTTTCTTCCTCGCGTTCCCTTTCTCTTTCTTCATCACGTTCCCTTTCTCTTTCTTCATCACGTTCCCTTTGTCTTTCTTCCTCATGTTTCCTTTCTCTTTTCTTCCTCGCGTTCCCTTTCTCTTTCTACATCACGTTCCCTTTGTCTTTCTTCCTCATGTTTCTTTTCTCTTTCTTCCTCGCGTTCCATTTCTCTTTCTTCATGACGTTCCCTTTCTCTTTCTTCATCATGTTTCTTTTCTCTTTCTTCCTCGCGTTCCCTTTCTCTTTCTTCATCACGTTCCCTTTCTCTTTCTTCCTCGTGTTTCTTTTCTCTTTCTTCCTCGCGTTCCCTTTCTCTTTCTTCATCACGTTCCCTTTCTCTTTCTTCATCATGTTTCTTTTCTCTTTCTACCTCGCGTTCCCTTTCTCTTTCTTCATCACGTTCCCTTTGTCTTTCTTCCTCATGTTTCTTTTCTCTTTCTTCCTCGCGTTCACTTTCTCTTTCTTCATCACGTTCCCTTTCTCTTTCTTCCTCATGTTTCTTTTCTCTTTCTTCCTCGCGTTCACTTTCTCTTTCTTCATCACGTTCCCTTTCTCTTTCTTCATCACGTTCCCTTTGTCTTTCTTAATCATGTTTCTTTTCTCTTTCTTCCTCGCGTTCATTTTCTCTTTCTTCCTCGCGTTCCCTTTCTCTTTCTTCATCACGTTCCCTTTGTCTTTCTTCCTCATGTTTCTTTTCTCTTTCTTTTTCATGTTTCTTATCTCTTTCTTCCTCATGTTTATTTTCTCTTTCTTCCTCGCGTTCCCTTTCTCTTTCTTCTTTATGTTTCTTTTCTCTTTCTTCCTCGCGTTCCCTTTCTCTTTCTTCATCACGTTCCCTTTGTCTTTCTTCCTCATGTTTCTTTTCTCTTTCTTCCTCGCGTTCCCTTTCTCTTTCTTCATCACGTTCCCTTTCTCTTTCTTCCTCATGTTTCTTTTCTCTTTCTTCCTCGCGTTCCCATTCTCTTCTTCATCACGTTCCCTTTCTCTTTCTTCATCACGTTCCCTTTGTATTTCTTCCTCATGTTTCTTTTCTCTTTCTTCCTCGCGTTCCCTTTCTCTTTCTTCATCACGTTCCCTTTCTCTTTCTTCATCACGTTCCCTTTGTCTTTCTTCCTCATGTTTCTTTTCTCTTTCTTGCTCGCGTTCACTTTCTCTTTCTTCATCACGTTCCCTTTCTCTTTCTTCCTCATGTTACTTTTCTCTTTCTTCCTCGCGTTCACTTTCTCTTTCTTCATCACGTTCCCTTTCTCTTTCTTCATCACTTTCCCTTTGTCTTTCTTAATCATGTTTCTTTTCTCTTTCTTCCTCGCGTTCCTTTTCTCATTCTTCCTCGCGTTCGCTTTCTCTTTCTTCATCACGTTCCCTTTGTCTTTCTTCCTTGAGTTTCTTTTCTCTTTCTTCCTCGCGTTCCTTTTCTCTTTCTTCATCACGTTCCCTTTGTCTTTCTTCCTCATGTTTCTTTTCTCTTTCTTCCTCGCGTTCCCTTTCTCTTTCTTCATCACGTTCCCTTTCTCTTTCTTCCTCATGTTCCTTTCTCTTTCTTCCTCGCGTTCCCATTCTCTTTCTTCATCACGTTCCCTTTCACTTTCTTCATCACGTTCCCTTTGTCTTTCTTCCTCATGTTTCTTTTCTCTTTCTTCCTCGCGTTCCCTTTCTCTTTCTTCATCACGTTCCCTTTGTCTTTCTTCCTCATGTTTCTTTTGTCTTTCTTCCTCGCGTTCCCTTTCTCTTTCTTCCTCGCGTTCTCTTTCTCTTTCTTCCTCGCGTTCCCTTTCTCTTTCTTCATCACGTTCCCTTTCTCTTTCTTCCACATGTTTCTTTTCTCTTTCTTCCTCGCGTTCCCATTCTCTTTCTTCATCACGTTCCCTTTCTCTTTCTTCATCATTTTTCTTTTCTCTTTCTTCCTCGCGTTCCCTTTCTCTTTCTTCATCACGTTCCCTTTCTCTTTCTTCCTCATGTTTCTTTTCTCTTTCTTCCCCGCGTTCCCTTTCTCTTTCTTCATCACGGTCCCTTTCTCATTCTTCCTCATGTTTCTTTTCTCTTTCTTCTTCGCGTTCCCTTTCTCTTTCTTCATCACGTTCCCTTTCTCTTTTTTCCTTATGTTTCTTTTCTCTTTCTTGCTCGCGTTCCCTTTCTCTTTCTTCATCACGTTCCCTTTCTCTTTCTTGCTCATGTTTCTTTTCTCTTTCTTCCTCGCGTTCACTTTCTCTTTCTTCATCACGTTCCCTTTCTCTTTCTTCCTCATGTTTCTTTTCTCTTTCTTCCTCGCGTTCCCTTTCTCTTTCTTCATCACGTTCCCTTTGTCTTTCTTCCTCATGTTACTTTTCTCTTTCTTCCTCGCGTTCCCTTTATCTTTCTTCATCACGTTCCCTTTCTCTTTCTTCCTCCTGTTTCTTTTCTCTATCTTCATTGCGTTCCCTTTCTCTTTCTTCATCACGTTCCATTTCTCTTTCTTCATCACGTTCACTTTGTCTTTCTTCCTCATGTTTCTTTTCTCTTTCTTCCTCGCGTTCCCTTTCTCTTTCTTCCTCGCGTTCCCTTTCTCTTTCTTCATCACGTTCCCTTTGTCTTTCTTCCTCATGTTTCTTTTCTCTTTCTTCCTCATGTTTCTTTTATCTTACTTCCTCATGTTTCTTTTCTCTTTTTCCTCGCGTTCACTTTCTCTTTCTTCATCACGTTCCCTTTCTCTTATTTCCTCATGATTATTTTCTCTTTCTTCCTCCCGTTCCCTTTCTCTTTCTTCATCACGTTCCGTTTCTCTTTCTTCCTCATGTTTCTTTTCTCTTTCTTCCTCGCGTTCCCATTCTCTTTCTTCATCACCTACCCGTTCTCTTTCTTCCTCATGTTTCTTTTCTCTTTCTTCCTCGCGTTCCCTTTCTCTTTCTTCATCACGTTCCCCTTCTCTTTCTTAATCATGTTTCTTTTCTCTTTCTTCCTCGCGTTCCGTTTCTCTTTCTTCATCACGTTCACTTTCTCTTTCTTCCTCATGTTTCTTTTCTCTTTCTTCCTCGCGTTCCCTTTCTCTTTCTTCATCACATTCCCTTTCTCTTTCGTCATCATGTTTCTTTTCTCTTTCTTCCTCGCATTCCCTTTCTCTTTCTTCATCACGTTCCCTTTGTCTTTCTTCCTCATGTTTCTTTTCTCTTTCTTCCTCGCGTTCACTTTCTCTTTCTTCATCACGTTCCCTTTCTCTTACTTCCTCATGTTTCTTTTCTCTTTCTTCCTCGTGTTCCCTTTCTCTTTCTTCATCACGTTCCCTTTCTCTTTCTTCATCACGTTCCCTTTCTTTTTCTTCCTCATGTTTCTTTTCTCTTTCTTCCTCGCGTTCCCTTTCTCTTTTTTCATCACGTTCCCTTTCTCTTTCTTCCTCATGTTTCTTTTCTCTTTCTTCCTCGCGTTCCCTGTCTCTTTCTTCATCACGTTCCCTTTCTCTTTCTTCATCACGTTCCCTTTGTCTTTCTTCCTCATGTTTCTTTTCTCTTTCTTCCTCGCGTTCCCTTTCTCTTTCTTCCTCGCGTTCCCATTCTCTTTCTTCATCACGTTCCCTTTCACTTTCTTCATCACGTTCCCTTTGTCTTTCTTCCTCATGTTTCCTTTCTCTTTCTTCCTCGCGTTCCCTTTCTCTTTCTTCATCACGTTCCCTTTGTCTTTCTTCCTCATGTTTCTTTTCTCTTTCTTCCTCGCGTTCACTTTCTCTTTCTTCATCACGTTCCCTTTCTCTTTCTCCCTCATGTTTGTTTCTCTTTCTTCCTCGCGTTCCCTTTCTCTTTCTTCATCACGTTCCCTTTCTCTTTCTTCATCACGTTCCCTTTGTCTTTCTTCCTCATGTTTCTTTTCTCTTTCTTCCTCGCGTTCCATTTCTCTTTCTACATCACGTTCCCTTTGTCTTTCTTCCTCATGTTTCTTTTCTCTTTCTTCCTCGCGTTCCATTTCTCTTTCTTCATCACGTTCCCTTTCTCTTTCTTCATCATGTTTCTTTTCTCTTTCTTCCTCGCGTTCCCTTTCTCTTTCTTCATCACTTTCCCTTTCTCTTTCTTCCTCATGTTTCTTTTCTCTTTCTTCCTCGCGTTCCCTTTCTCTTTCTTCATCACGTTCCCTTTCTCTTTCTTCATCATGTTTCTTTTCTCTTTCTACCTCGCGTTCCCTTTCTCTTTCTTCATCACGTTCCCTTTGTCTTTCTTCCTCATGTTTCTTTTCTCTTTCTTGCTCGCGTTCACTTTCTCTTTCTTCATCACGTTCCCTTTCTCTTTCTTCCTCATGTTTCTTTTCTCTTTCTTCATCGCGTTCACTTTCTCTTTCTTCATCACGTTCCCTTTCTCTTTCTTCATCACGTTCCCTTTGTCTTTCTTAATCATGTTTCTTTTCTCTTTCTTCCTCGCGGTCCTTTTCTCTTTCTTCCTCGCGTTCCCTTTCTCTTTCTTCATCACGGTCCCTTTCTCTTTCTTCCTCATGTTTCTTTTCTCTTTCTTTTTCATGTTTCTTTTCTCTTTCTTCCTCATGTTTCTTTTCTCTTTCTTCCTCGCTTTCCCTTTCTCTTTCTTCTTTATGTTTCTTTTCCCTTTCTTCCTCGCATTCCCTTTCTCTTTCTTCATCACGTTCCCTTTGTCTTTCTTCCTCATGTTTCTTTTCTCTTTCTTCCTCGCGTTCCCTTTCTCTTTCTTCATCACGTTCCCTTTCTCTTTCTTCATCACGTTCCCTTTGTCTTTCTTCCTCATGTTTCTTTTCTCTTTCTTCCTCGCGTTCACTTTCTCTTTCTTCATCACGTTCCCTTTCTCTTTCTTCCTCATGTTACTTTTCTCTTTCTTCCTCGCGTTCACTTTCTCTTTCTTCATCACGTTCCCTTTCTCTTTCTTCATCACTTTCCCTTTGTCTTTCTTAATCATGTTTCTTTTCTCTTTCTTCCTCGCGTTCCTTTTCTCTTTCTTCCTCGCGTTCACTTTCTCTTTCTTCCTCGCGTTCCCTTTCTCTTTCTTCATCACGTTCCCTTTGTCTTTCTTCCTCATGTTTCTTTTCTCTTTCTTCCTCGCGTTGCCTTTCTCTTTCTTCATCACGTTCCCTTTCTCTTTCTTCCTCATGTTTCTTTTCTCTTTCTTCCTCGCGTTCACATTCTATTTCTTCATCACGTTCCTTTTCTATTTCTTCATCACGTTCTATTTCTCTTTCTTCCTCATGTTTCTTTTCTCTTTCTTCCTCGCGTTCCGTTTCTCTTTCTTCATCACGTTCCCTTTCTCTTTCTTCATCACGTTCCCTTTGTCTTTCTTCCTCATGTTTCTTTTCTCTTTCTTGCTCGCGTTCACTTTCTCTTTCTTCATCAAATTCCCTTTCTCTTTCTTCCTCATGTTACTTTTCTCTTTCTTCCTCGCGTTCACTTTCTCTTTCTTCATCACGTTCCCTTTCTCTTTCTTCATCACTTTCCCTTTGTCTTTCTTAATCATGTTTCTTTTCTCTTTCTTCCTCGCGTTCCTTTTCTCTTTCTTCCTCGCGTTCGCTTTCTCTTTCTTCATCACGTTCCCTTTGTCTTTCTTCCTTATGTTTCTTTTCTCTTTCTTCCTCGCGTTCCCTTTCTCTTTCTTCATCACGTTCCCTTTGTCTTTCTTCCTCATGTTTCTTTTCTCTTTCTTCCTCGCGTTCCCTTTCTCTTTCTTCATCACGTTCCCTTTCTCTTTCTTCCTCATGTTTCTTTTCTCTTTCTTCCTCGCGTTCCCATTCTCTTTCTTCATCACGTTCCCTTTCTCTTTCTTCATCACGTTCCCTTTGTCTTTCTTCCTCATGTTTCTTTTCTCTTTCTTCCTCGCGTTCCCTTTCTCTTTCTTCATCACGTTCCCTTTGTCTATCTTCCTCATGTTTCTTTTCTCTTTCTTCCTCGCGTTCCCTTTCTCTTTCTTCCTCGCGTTCCCTTTCTCTTTCTTCATCACGTTCCCTTTCTCTTTCTTCCTCATGTTTCTTTTCTCTTTCTTCCTCGCGTTCCCATTCTCTTTCTTCATCACGTTCCCTTTGTCTTTCTTCCTCATGTTTCTTTTCTCTTTCTTCCTCTCGTTCACTTTCTCTTTCTTCATCACGTTCCATTTCTCTTTCTTCCTCATGTTTCTTTTATCTTTCTTCCTCGCGTTCACTTTCTCTTTCTTCATCACGTCCCCTTTCTCTTTCTTCATCACGTTCCCTTTGTCTTTATTAATCATGTTTCTTTTCTCTTTCTTCCACGCGTTCCTTTTCTCTTTCTTCCTCGCGTTCCCTTTCTCTTTCTTCATCACGTTCCCTTTGTCTTTCTTCCTCATGTTTCTTTTCTCTTTCTTCCTCATGTTTCTTTTCTCTTTCTTCCTGATGTTTCTTTTCTCTTTCTTCCTCGCGTTCCCTTTCTGCTTCTTCATCACGTTCCCTTTCTCTTTCTTCCTTATGTTTCTTTTCTCTTTCTTCCTCGCGTTCCCTTTCTCTTTCTTCATCACGTTCCCTTTGTCTTTCTTCCTCATGTTTCTTTTCACTTTCTTCCTCGCGTTCCCTTTCTCTTTCTTCATCACGTTCACTTTCGCTTTCTTCCTCATGTTTCTTTTCTCTTTCTTCCTCGCGTTCCCATTCTCTTTCTTCATCACGTTCCCTTTCTCTTTCTTCATCACGTTCCCTTTGTCTTTCTTCCTCATGTTTCTTTTCACTTTCTTCCTCGCGTTCCCTTTCTCTTTCTTCATCACGTTCCCTTTCTCTTTCTTCATCATGTTTCTTTTCTCTTTCTACCTCGCGTTCCCTTTCTCTTCTTCATCACGTTCCCTTTGTCTTTCTTCCTCACGTTCCCTTTGTCTTTCTTCCTCATGTTTCTTTTCACTTTCTTCCTCGCGTTCCCTTTCTCTTTCTTCATCACGTTCCCTTTCTCTTTCTTCCTCATGTTTCTTTTCTCTTTCTTCCTCATGTTTCTTTTCTCTTTCTTCCTCATGTTTCTATTCTCTTTCTTCCTCGCGTTCCCTTTCTCTTTCTTCATCACGTTCCCTTTCTCTTTCTTCCTTAAGTTTCTTTTCTCTTTCTTCCTCGCGTTCCTTTTCTCTTTCTTCCTCGCGTTCCCTTTCTGCTTCTTCATCACGTTCCCTTTCTCTTTCTTCCTTATGTTTCTTTTCTCTTTCTTCCTCGCGTTCCCTTTCTCTTTCTTCATCACGTTCCCTTTGTCTTTCTTCCTCATGTTTCTTTTCACTTTCTTCCTCGCGTTCCCTTTCTCTTTCTTCATCACGTTCACTTTCGCTTTCTTCCTCATGTTTCTTTTCTCTTTCTTCCTCGCGTTCCCATTCTCTTTCTTCATCACGTTCCCTTTCTCTTTCTTCATCACGTTCCCTTTGTCTTTCTTCCTCATGTTTCTTTTCACTTTCTTCCTCGCGTTCCCTTTCTCTTTCTTCATCACGTTCCCTTTCTCTTTCTTCATCATGTTTCTTTTCTCTTTCTACCTCGCGTTCCCTTTCTCTTCTTCATCACGTTCCCTTTGTCTTTCTTCCTCACGTTCCCTTTGTCTTTCTTCCTCATGTTTCTTTTCACTTTCTTCCTCGCGTTCCCTTTCTCTTTCTTCATCACGTTCCCTTTCTCTTTCTTCCTCATGTTTCTTTTCTCTTTCTTCCTCATGTTTCTTTTCTCTTTCTTCCTCATGTTTCTATTCTCTTTCTTCCTCGCGTTCCCTTTCTCTTTCTTCATCACGTTCCCTTTCTCTTTCTTCCTTAAGTTTCTTTTCTCTTTCTTCCTCGCGTTCCCTTTCTCTTTCTTCATCACGTTCCCTTTGTCTTTCTTCCTCATGTTTCTTTTCTCTTTCTTCCTCGCGTTCCCTTTCTCTTTCTTCATCACGTTCCCTTTCTCTTTCTTCCTCATGTTACTTTTCTCTTTCTTCCTCGCGTTCCCATTCTCTTTCTTCATCACGTTCCCTTCCTCTTTCTTCATAACGTTCCCTTTGTCTTTCTTCCTCATGTTTCTTTTCTCTTTCTTGCTCGCGTTCCCTTTCTCTTTCTTCATCACGTTCCCTTTGTCTTTCTTCCTCATGTTTCTTTTCTCTTTCTTCCTCGCGTTCCCTTTCTCTTTCTTCCTCGCGTTCCCTTTCTCTTTCTTCATCACGTTCCCTTTGTCTTTCTTCCTCATGTTTCTTTTCTCTTTCTTCCTCGCGTTCACTTTCTCTTTCTTCATCACGTTCCATTTGTATTTCTTCTTCATGTTTCTTTTCTCTTTCTTCCTCGCGTTCCCTTTCTCTTTCTTCCTCGCGTTCACTTTCTCTTTCTTCATCATGTTCCCTTTGTCTTTCTTCCTCATGTTTCTTTTCTCTTCCTTCCTCGCGTTCTCTTTCTCTTTCTTCCTCGCGTTCCCTTTCTCTTTCTTCATCACGTTCCCTTTCTCTTTCTTCCACATGTTTCTTTTCTCTTTCTTCCTCGCGTTCCCATTCTCTTTCTTCATCACGTTCCCTTTCTCTTTCTTCATCATTTTTCTTTTCTCTTTCTTCCTCGCGTTCCCTTTCTCTTTCTTCATCACGTTCCCTTTCTCTTTCTTCCTCATGTTTCTTTTCTCTTTCTTCCCCGCGTTCCCTTTCTCTTTCTTCATCACGGTCCCTTTCTCATTCTTCCTCATGTTTCTTTTCTCTTTCTTCTTCGCGTTCCCTTTCTCTTTCTTCATCACGTTCCCTTTCTCTTTTTTCCTTATGTTTCTTTTCTCTTTCTTCCACGCGTTCCCTTTCTCTTTCTTCATCACGTTCCCTTTCTCTTTCTTCCTCATGTTTCTTTTCTCTTTCTTCCTCGCGTTCCCTTTCTCTTTTTTCATCACGTTCCCTTTCTCTTTCTTCCTCATGTTTCTTTTCTCTTTCTTCCTCGCGTTCCCTTTCTCTTTCTTCATCACGTTCCCTTTCTCTTTCTTCATCATGTTTCTTTTCTCTCTCTTCCTCGCGTTCCCTTTCTCTTTCTTCATCACGTTCCCTTTCTCTTTCTTCCTCATGTTTCTTTTCTCTCTCTTCCCCGCGTTCCCTTTCTCTTTCTTCATCAGGTTCCCCTTCTCTTTCTTCATCATGTTTCTTTTCTCTTTCTTCCTCGCGTTCCCTTTCTCTTTCTTCATCACGTTCCCTTTGTCTTTCTTCCTCATGTTTCTTTTCTCTTTCTTCCTCGCGTTCCCTTTCTCTTTCTTCATCGCGTTCCCTTTGTCTTTCTTCATCACGTTCCCTTTGTCTTTCTTCCTCATGTTTCTTTTCTCTTTCTTCCTCGCGTTCTCTTTCTCTTTCTTCATCACGTTCCCTTTCTCTTTCTACTCATTTTTCTTTTCTCTTTCTTCCTCGCGTTCCCTTTCTCTTTCTTCATCACGTTCCCTTTCTCTTTCTTCCTCATGTTTCTTTTCTCTTTCTTCCTCGCGTTCCCTTTCTCTTACTTCATCACGTTCCCTTTCTCTTTCTTCATCATTTTTCTTTTCTCTTTCTTCCTCGCGTTCCCTTTCTCTTTCTTCATCACGTTCCCTTTCTCTTTCTTCCTCATGTTTCTTTTCTCTTTCTTCCCCGCGTTCCCTTTCTCTTTCTTCATCACGTTCCCTTTCTCATTCATCATGTTTCTTTTCTCTTTCTTCCTCGCGTTCCCTTTCTCTTTCTTCATCGCGTTCGCTTTCTCTTTCTTCATCACGTTCCCTTTGTCTTTCTTCCTCATGTTTCTTTTCTCTTTCTCCCTCATGTTTCTTTTCTCTTTCTCCCACATGTTTCTTTTCTCTTTCTTGCTCGCGTTCCCTTTCTCTTTCTTCATCACGTTCCATTTCTCTTTGTTCCTGATGTTTCTTTTCTCTTTCTTCCTCGCGTTCCCTTTCTCTTTCTTCATCACGTTCCCTTTCTCTTTCTTCCTCATGTTTCTTTTCTCTTTCTTCCTCGCGTTCCCTTTCTCTTTCTTCATCACGTTCCCTTTCTCTTTCTTCATCACGTTCCCTTTGTCTTTCTTCCTCATGTTTCTTTTCTCTTTCTTCCTCGCGTTCCCTTTCTCTTTCTTCATCACGTTCCCTTTCTCTTTCTTCCTCATGTTTCTTTTCTCTTTCTTCCTCGCGTTCCCTTTCTCTTTCTTCATCACGTTCCCTTTCTCTTTCTTCATCACGTTCCCTTTGTCTTTCTTCCTCATGTTACTTTTCTCTTTCTTCCTCGCGTTCCCTTTCTCTTTCTTCCTCGCGTTCCCTTTCTCTTTCTTCATCACGTTCCCTTTCTCTTTCTTCCTCATGTTTCTTTTCTCTTTCTTCCTCGCGTTCCCTTTCTCTTTCTTCATCACGTTCGCTTTCTCTTTCTTCCGCATGTTTCTTTTCTCTTTCTTCCTCGCGTTCCCTTTCTCTTTCTTCATCACGTTCCCTTTCTCTTTCTTCATCATGTTTCTTTTCTCTTTCTTCCTCGCGTTCCCTTTCTCTTTTTTCATCACGTTCCCTTTCTCTTTCTTCCTCATGTTTCTTTTCTCTTTCTTCCCCGCGTTCCTTTTCTCTTTCTTCATCACGTTCCCTTTCTCTTTCTTCATCATGTTTCTTTTCTCTTTCTTCCTCGCGTTCCCTTTCTCTTTCTTCATCACGTTCCAATTTTCTTTCTTCCTCATGTTACTTTTCTCTTTCTTGCTCGCGTTCACTTTCTCTTTCTTCATCACGTTCTCTTTCTCTTTCTTCCTCATGTTTCTTTTCTGTTTCTTCCTCGCATTCCCTTTCTCTATCTTCATCACGTTCCCTTTCTCATTCTTCCTCATGTTTCTTTTCTCTTTCTTCCTCGCGTTCCCTTTCTCTTTTTTCATCACGTTCCCTTTCTCTTTCTTCCTCATGTTTCTTTTCTCTTTCTTCCTCGCGTTCCCTTTCTCATTCTTCATTACGTTCCCTTTCTCTTTCTTCCTCTGTTTCTTTTCTCTTTCTTCCTCGCGTTCCCTTTCTCTTTCTTCATCACGTTCCCTTTCTCTTTCTTCATCACGTTCCCTTTGTCTTTCTTCCTCATGTTACTTTTCTCTTTCTTCCTCGCGTTCCCTTTCTCTTTCTTCCTCGCGTTCCCTTTCTCTTTCTTCATCACGTTCCCTTTCTCTTTCTTCCTCATGTTTCTTTTCTCTTTCTTCCTCGCGTTCCCTTTCTCTTTCTTCATCACGTTCGCTTTCTCTTTCTTCCGCATGTTTCTTTTCTCTTTCTTCCTCGCGTTCCCTTTCTCTTTCTTCATCACGTTCCCTTTCTCTTTCTTCCTCATGTTTCTTTTCTCTTTCTTCCTCACATTCCCTTTCTCTTTCTTCATCACGTTCCCTTTCTCTTTGTTCCTGATGTTTCTTTTCTCTTTCTTCCTCGCGTTCCCTTTCTCTTTCTTCATCACGTTCCCTTTCTCTTTCTTCCTCATGTTTCTTTTCTCTTTCTTCCTCGCGTTCCCTTTCTCTTTCTTCATCACGTTCCCTTTCTCTTTCTTCATCACGTTCTTTTTGTCTTTCTCCCTCATGTTTCTTTTCTCTTTCTTCCTCGCGTTCCCTTTCTCTTTCTTCATCACGTTCCCTTTCTCTTTCTTCCTCATGTTTCTTTTCTCTTTCTTCCTCGCGTTCCCTTTCTCTTTCTTGATCACGTTCCCTTTCTCTTTCTTCATCACGTTCCCTTTGTCTTTCTTCCTCATGTTACTTTTCTCTTTCTTCCTCGCGTTCCCTTTCTCTTTCTTCCTCGCGTTCCCTTTCTCTTTCTTCATCACGTTCCCTTTCTCTTTCTTCCTCATGTTTCTTTTCTCTTTCTTCCTCGCGTTCCCTTTCTCTTTCTTCATCACGTTCGCTTTCTCTTTCTTCCGCATGTTTCTTTTCTCTTTCTTCCTCGCGTTCCCTTTCTCTTTCTTCATCACGTTCCCTTTCTCTTTCTTCCTCATGTTTCTTTTCTCTTTCTTCCTCACATTCCCTTTCTCTTTCTTCATCACGTTCCCTTTCTCTTTCTTCATCATGTTTCTTTTCTCTTTCTTCCTCGCGTTCCCTTTCTCTTTTTTCATCACGTTCCCTTTCTCTTTCTTCCTCATGTTTCTTTTCTCTTTCTTCCCCGCGTTCCTTTTCTCTTTCTTCATCACGTTCCCTTTCTCTTTCTTCATCATGTTTCTTTTCTCTTTCTTCCTCGCGTTCCCTTTCTCTTTCTTCATCACGTTCCAATTTTCTTTCTTCCTCATGTTACTTTTCTCTTTCTTGCTCGCGTTCACTTTCTCTTTCTTCATCACGTTCCCTTTCTCTTTCTTCCTCATGTTTCTTTTCTGTTTCTTCCTCGCATTCCCTTTCTCTATCTTCATCACGTTCCCTTTCTCATTCTTCCTCATGTTTCTTTTCTCTTTCTTCCTCGCGTTCCCTTTCTCTTTTTTCATCACGTTCCCTTTCTCTTTCTTCCTCATGTTTCTTTTCTCTTTCTTCCTCGCGTTCCCTTTCTCATTCTTCATTACGTTCCCTTTCTCTTTCTTCCTCATGTTTCTTTTCTCTTTCTTCCGCGCGTTCCCTTTCTCTTTCTTCATCACGTTCCCTTTCTCTTTCTTCATCACGTTCCCTTTGTCTTTCTTCCTCATGTTACTTTTCTCTTTCTTCCTCGCGTTCCCTTTCTCTTTCTTCCTCGCGTTCCCTTTCTCTTTCTTCATCACGTTCCCTTTCTCTTTCTTCCTCATGTTTCTTTTCTCTTTCTTCCTCGCGTTCCCTTTCTCTTTCTTCATCACGTTCGCTTTCTCTTTCTTCCGCATGTTTCTTTTCTCTTTCTTCCTCGCGTTCCCTTTCTCTTTCTTCATCACGTTCCCTTTCTCTTTCTTCCTCATGTTTCTTTTCTCTTTCTTCCTCACATTCCCTTTCTCTTTCTTCATCACGTTCCCTTTCTCTTTCTTCATCATGTTTCTTTTCTCTTTCTTCCTCGCGTTCCCTTTCTCTTTTTTCATCACGTTCCCTTTCTCTTTCTTCCTCATGTTTCTTTTCTCTTTCTTCCCCGCGTTCCTTTTCTCTTTCTTCATCACGTTCCCTTTCTCTTTCTTCATCATGTTTCTTTTCTCTTCCTTCCTCGCGTTCCCTTTCTCTTTCTTCATCACGTTCCAATTTTCTTTCTTCCTCATGTTACTTTTCTCTTTCTTGCTCGCGTTCACTTTCTCTTTCTTCATCACGTTCCCTTTCTCTTTCTTCCTCATGTTTCTTTTCTGTTTCTTCCTCGCATTCCCTTTCTCTATCTTCATCACGTTCCCTTTCTCATTCTTCCTCATGTTTCTTTTCTCTTTCTTCCTCGCGTTCCCTTTCTCTTTTTTCATCACGTTCCCTTTCTTTTTTTTTATCCTCATGTTTCTTTTCTCTTTCTTCCTCGCGTTCCCTTTCTCTTTCTTCATTACGTTCCCTTTGTCTTTCTTCCTCATGTTTCTTTTCTCTTTCTCCCTCGCGTTCCCTTTCTCTTTCTTCCTCGCGTTCCCTTTCTCTTTCTTCATCACGTTCCCTTTGTCTTTCTTCCTCATGTTTCTTTTCTCTTTCTTCCTCATGTTTCTTTTCTCTTTCTTCCTCATGTTTCTTTTCTCTTTCTTCCTCGCGTTCCCTTTCTCTTTCTTCATCACGTTCCCTTTCTCTTTCTTCCTCATGTTTCTTTTCTCTTTCTTCCTCGCGATCCCTTTCTCGTTCTTCATCACGTTCCCTTTGTCTTTCTTCCTCATATTTCTTTTCTCTTTCTTCCTCGCGTTCCCTTTCTCTTTCTTCATCACGTTCCCTTTCTCTTTCTTCCTCATGTTTCTTTTCTCTTTCTTCCTCGCGTTCCCTTTCTCTTTCTTCATCACGTTCCCTTTCTCTTTCTTGCTCATGTTTCTTCTCTCTTTCTTCCTCGCATTCACTTTCTCTTTCTTCATCACGTTCCCTTTCTCTTTCTTCCTCATGTTTCTTTTCTATTTCTTCCTCGCGTTCCCTTTCTCTTTCTTCATCACGTTCCCTTTCTCTTTCTTCATCACGTTCCCTTTGTCTTTCTTCCTCATGTTTCTTTTCTCTTTCTTCCTCATGTTTCTTTTCTCTTTCTTCCTCATGTTTCTTTTCTCTTTCTTCCTCGCGTTCCCTTTCTCTTTCCTCATCACGTTCCCTTTCTCTTTCTTCCTCATGTTTCTTTTCTCTTTCTTCCTCGCGATCCCTTTCTCGTTCTTCATCACGTTCCCTTTGTCTTTCTTCCTCATATTTCTTTTCTCTTTCTTCCTCGCGTTCCCTTTCTCTTTCTTCATCACGTTCCCTTTCTCTTTCTTCCTCATGTTTCTTTTCTCTTTCTTCCTCACGTTCCCTTTCTCTTTCTTCATCACGTTCCCTTTCTCTTTCTTAATCATGTTTCTTTTCTCTTTCTCCCTCGCGTTCCGTTTCTCTTTCTTCATCACGTTCCCTTTCTCTTTCTTCCCCATGTTTCTTTTCTCTTTCTTCCTCGCGTTCCCTTTCTCTTTCTTCATCACGTTCCCTTTCTCTTTCTTCCTCATGTTTCTTTTCTCTTTCTTCCTCGCGTTCCCATTCTCTTTCTTCATCACGTTCCCTTTCTCTTTCTTCCTTATATTTCTTTTCTCTTTCTTCCTCGTGTTCCCTTTCTCTTTCTTCATCACTTTCCCTTTCTCTTTCTTCATCACGTTCCTTTTGTCTTTCTTCCTCATCTTTCTTTTCTCTTTCTTCCTCATGTTTCTTTTCTCTTTCTTCCTCGCGTTCCCTTTCTCTTTCTTCATCACGTTCCCTTTCTCTTTCTTCATCATGTTTCTTTTCTCATTCTTCCTCGCGTTCCCTTTCTCTTTTTCATCACGTTCTCTTTGTCTTTCTTCCTCATGTTTCTTTTCTCTTTCTTCCTCGCGTTCCCTTTCTCTTTCTTCATCACGTTCCCTTTCTCTTTCTTCCTCATGTTTCTTTTCTCTTTCTTCCTCGCGTTCCCTTTCTCTTTCTTCATCACGTTCCCTTTCTCTTTCTTCCTCATGTTTCTTTTCTCTTTCTTCCTCGCGTTCCCTTTCTTTTTCTTCATCACGTTTCCTTTCTCTTTCTTCATGTTGTTACTTTTCTCTTTCTTGCTCGCGTTCACTTTCTCTTTCTTCATCACGTTCCCTTTCTCTTTCTTCCTCATGTTTCTTTTCTGTTTCTTCCTCGCATTCCCTTTCTCTATCTTCATCACGTTCCCTTTCTCATTCTTCCTCATGTTTCTTTTCTCTTTCTTCCTCGCGTTCCCTTTCTCTTTTTTCATCACGTTCCCTTTCTTTTTTTTTATCCTCATGTTTCTTTTCTCTTTCTTCCTCGCGTTCCCTTTCTCTTTCTTCATTACGTTCCCTTTGTCTTTCTTCCTCATGTTTCTTTTCTCTTTCTCCCTCGCGTTCCCTTTCTCTTTCTTCCTCGCGTTCCCTTTCTCTTTCTTCATCACGTTCCCTTTGTCTTTCTTCCTCATGTTTCTTTTCTCTTTCTTCCTCATGTTTCTTTTCTCTTTCTTCCTCATGTTTCTTTTCTCTTTCTTCCTCGCGTTCCCTTTCTCTTTCTTCATCACGTTCCCTTTCTCTTTCTTCCTCATGTTTCTTTTCTCTTTCTTCCTCGCGATCCCTTTCTCGTTCTTCATCACGTTCCCTTTGTCTTTCTTCCTCATATTTCTTTTCTCTTTCTTCCTCGCGTTCCCTTTCTCTTTCTTCATCACGTTCCCTTTCTCTTTCTTCCTCATGTTTCTTTTCTCTTTCTTCCTCGCGTTCCCTTTCTCTTTCTTCATCACGTTCCCTTTCTCTTTCTTGCTCATGTTTCTTCTCTCTTTCTTCCTCGCATTCACTTTCTCTTTCTTCATCACGTTCCCTTTCTCTTTCTTCCTCATGTTTCTTTTCTATTTCTTCCTCGCGTTCCCTTTCTCTTTCTTCATCACGTTCCCTTTCTCTTTCTTCATCACGTTCCCTTTGTCTTTCTTCCTCATGTTTCTTTTCTCTTTCTTCCTCATGTTTCTTTTCTCTTTCTTCCTCATGTTTCTTTTCTCTTTCTTCCTCGCGTTCCCTTTCTCTTTCCTCATCACGTTCCCTTTCTCTTTCTTCCTCATGTTTCTTTTCTCTTTCTTCCTCGCGTTCCCTTTCTCTTTCTTCATCACGTTCCCTTTCTCTTTCTTCCTCATGTTTCTTTTCTCTTTCTTCCTCGCGTTCCCTTTCTTTTTCTTCATCACGTTTCCTTTCTCTTTCTTCATGTTGTTTCTTTTCTCTTTCTTCCTCGCGTTCCCTTTCTCTTTCTTCATCACGTTCCCTTTCTCTTTCTTCCTCATGTTTCTTTTCTCTTTCTTCCCCGCGTTCCCTTTCTCTTTCTTCATCACGTTCCCTTTCTCTTTCTTCCTCATGTTTCTTTTCTCTTTCTTCCTCGCATTCCCTTTCTCTTTCTTCATCACGTTCCTTTTGTCTTTCTTCCTCATGTTTCTTTTCTCTTTCTTGCTCGCGTTCACTTTCTCTTTCTTCATCACGTTCCCTTTCTCTTTCTTCCTCATGTTTCTTTTCTCTTTCTTCCTCGCGTTCCCTTTCTCTTTCTGTATCACGTTCCCTTTCTCTTTCTTCATCACGTTCCCTTTGTCTTTCTTCCTCATGTTTCTTTTCTCTTTCTTCCTTGCGTTCCCTTTCTCTTTCTTCATCACGTTCCCTTTCTCTTTCTTCATCAGGTTCCCTTTGTCTTTCTTCCTCATGTTTCTTTTCTCTTTCTTCCTCTCGTTCCCTTTCTCTTTCTTCCTCGCGTTCCCTTTCTCTTTCTTCATCACGTTCCATTTCTCTTTCTTCCTCATGTTTCTTTTCACTTTCTTCCTCGCGTTCACTTTCTCTTTCTTCATCATTTTCCCTTTCTCTTTCTTCCTCATGTTTCTTTTCTCTTTCTTCCTCGCGTTCCCTTTCTCTTTCTTCATCACGTTCCCTTTCTCTTTCTTCCTCACGTTTCTTTTCTCTTTCTTCCTCGCGTTCACTTTCTCTTTCTTCATCACGTTCCCTTTCTCTTTCTTCATCACGTTCCCTTTGTCTTTCTTCATCACGTTCCCTTTGTCTTTCTTCCTCATGTTTCTTTTCTCTTTCTTCCTCATGTTTCTTTTCTCTTTCTTCCTCGCGTTCCTTTTCTCTTTCTTCATGATGTTCCCTTTCTCTTTCTTCCTCATGTTTCTTTTCTCTTTCTTCCTCGCTTTCCCTTTCTCTTTCTTCATCACGTTCCCTTTTTCTTTCTTCCTCATGTTTCTTTTCTCTTTCTTCCTCGCGTTCCCTTTTTCTTTCTTCCTCGCGTTCCCTTTCTCTTTTTTCATCACGTTCCCTTTGTCTTTCTTCCTCATGTTTCTTTTCTCTTTCTTCCTCATGTTTCTTTTCTCTTTCTTCCTCATGTTTCTTTTCTCTTTCTCCCTCGCGTTCCCTTTCTCTTTTTCATCACGTTCCCTTTCTTTTTCTTCATCATGTTTCTTTTCTCTTTCTTCCTCGCGTTCCTTTTCTCTTTCTTCATCACGTTCCCTTTCTCTTTCTTCCTCATGTTTCTTTTCTCTTTCTTCCTCGCGTTCCCTTTCTCTTTCTTCCTCGCGTTCCCTTTCTCTTTCTTCATCACGTTCCCTTTCTCTTTCTTAATCACGTTCCCTTTGTCTTTCTTCCTCATGTTTCTTTTCTCTTTCTTCCTCGCGTTCCCTTTCTCTTTCTTCATCACGTTCCCTTTCTCTTTCTTCCTCATGTTTCTTTTCTCTTTCTTCATCACGTTCCCTTTCTCTTTCTTCATCACGTTCCCTTTGTCTTTCTTCCTCATGTTTCTTTTCTCTTTCTTCCTCGCGTTCCCTTTCTCTTTCTTCATCACGTTCTCTTTCTCTTTCTTCCTCATGTTTCTTTTCTCTTTCTTCCTCGCGTTCCCTTTCTCTTTCTTCATCACGTTCCCTTTCTCTTTCTTCCTCATGTTTCTTTTCTCTTTCTTCCTCGCGTTCCCTTTCTCTGTCTTCCTCACGTTCCCTTTCTCTTTCTTCCTCATGTTTCTTTTCTCTTTCTTCCTCGCGTTCCCTTTTTCTTTCTTCATCACGTTCCCTTTCTCTTTCTTCCTCATGTTTATTTTCTCTTTCTTCCTCGCCTTCCCTTTCTCTTTCTTCATCACGTTCCCTTTGTCTTTCTTCCTCATGTTTCTTTTCTCTTTCTTCCTCGCCTTCCCTTTCTCTTTCTTCATCACGTTCCCTTTGTCTTTCTTCCTAATGTTTCTTTTCTCTTTCTTCCTCGCCTTCCCTTTCTCTTTCTTCATCACGTTCCCTTTGTCTTTCTTCCTCATGTTTCTTTTCTCTTTCTTCCTCGCCTTCCCTTTCTCTTTCTTCATCACGTTCCCTTTGTCTTTCTTCCTCATGTTTCTTTTCTCTTTCTTCCTCGCCTTCCCTTTCTCTTTCTTCATCACGTTCCCTTTGTCTTTCTTCCTCATGTTTCTTTTCTCTTTCTTCCTCGCCTTCCCTTTCTCTTTCTTCATCACGTTCCCTTTGTCTTTCTTCCTCATGTTTCTTTTCTCTTTCTTCCTCGCCTTCCCTTTCTTTCTTCATCACGTTCCCTTTCTCTTTCTTCCTCATGTTTCTTTTCTCTTTCTTCCTCGCGTTCCCTTTCTCTTTCTTCATCACGTTCCCTTTGTCTTTCTTCCTCATGTTTCTTTTCTCTTTCTTCCTCGCGTTCTCTTTCCCTTTCTTCCTCGTGTTCCCTTTCTCTTTCTCCCTCGTTTTCCCTTTCTTATTCTTCCTCCTGGTTCTTTCCCCTTTCTTGCTCGAGTTCCCCTTCTCTTTCTTTCTCGTGTTCCCTTTCTCTTTATTTCTCACGTTCCCTTTCTCTTTCTTCATCATGTTTCTTTTCTCTTTCTTCATCGTGTTCCCTTTCTTATTTTTCCTTGTGTTACTTTCCCATTCTACCTCATGTTCCCTTTTTTGTCTTCCTCGTGTTCCCTTCCTCTTTCTTTCTCATTTTCTTTTCTCTTTCTTCCTCATGTTCCCTTTCTTCATCGTGTTCCATTTCTCTTTCTTCCTCGTGTTCCCTTTCTCTTTTTTCCTCGCTTTCCCTTTCTCTTTCTTCGTCGTGTTTCCTTTCTCTTTCTTCCTCAATATCCTTTCTCATTCTTCTCTTTTCTTTCTTTTCCCTCTTTTTTTCTCTTTATTCATTTTTCCCCAATCTTTTGGTTTCCGTATCATATCAACATTTCTTCCTCTTCATCACCGTAACAGACACCACAACCAATATCTCCGATGGTCGCCACCACTACAACCACCGCAACAAACACCCACACAACTATCCCTACAGCTAATTATACAACCGCCATCACCACCACCACCACCACCACCACTACTACCATTAGAACTGATACTACTATTACTACTACTACTACTACTGCTGTTCTTATTACTACTGCCCTTACAACTACTACTACTACTACTACTACGTCTACTACTACGTCTACTATCGCGACTTGAAATATTTTATCTGGCGATCACTGACACAATCATCTGCTTTCATTTTTTTACGGCCATTCTTTACCTCAATTTTTTCGATTTTCTTTTGCAATTTCTTATTAATTCCTTCATTTTTCATTCACATCAACGTCTTTCTTTGGAAGCAAACGTTTGCTTCATCGTTCTCTTTTCTTTCAGATCCTGTTATCATCGACACAAAAGTTTTGATTATTTATTTTAAAATCTTTTTGTTTACCTCGGCTTTCTAGACTGTTTTTGTCTCACTCACTTTACTTGTTCTTTCTGTCTATCTTACATTCTTTCCTTCTTTCTTTCTTTCATTCTTTCTTTCTTTCTTTCTTTGTCATTTATCTCAGTCTTTTTCTTCCTTTGTTATTTTCTTATTTCTCTTTTCCGATTTCTAACTTTCTTTCTTTCTTTCTTTCTTTCTTTGTCATTTATCTCAGTCCTTTTCTTCCCTTGTTATTTTCTTATTTCTCTTTTCCGATTTCTTTCTTCCTTTCTTTCTTTCTTTCTTTCTTTGTCATTTATCTCAGTCCTTTTCTTCCCTTGTTATTTTCTTATTTCTCTTTTCCGATTTCTATCTTTCTTTCTTTCTTTCTTTCTTTCTTTCTTTCTTTGTCATTTATCTCAGTCCTTTTCTTCCCTTGTTATTTTCTTATTTCTCTTTTCCGATTTCTTTCTTCCTTTCTTTCTTTCTTTCTTTCTTTCTTTCTTTCTTTCTTTGTCATTTATCTCAGTCCTTTTCTTCCCTTGTTATTTTCTTATTTCTCTTTTCCGATTTCTTTCTTCCTTTCTTTCTTTCTTTCTTTCTTTCTTTCTTTGTCATTTATCTCAGTCCTTTTCTTCCCTTGTTATTTTCTTATTTCTCTTTTCCGATTTCTATCTTTCTTTCTTTCTTTCTTTCTTTCTTTGTCATTTATCTCAGTCCTTTTCTTCCCTTGTTATTTTCTTATTTCTCTTTTCCGATTTCTTTCTTCCTTTCTTTCTTTCTTTCTTTCTTTCTTTCTTTGTCATTTATCTCAGTCTTTTTCTTCCCTTGTTATTTTCTTATTTCTCTTTTCCGATTTCTATCTTTCTTTCTTTCTTTCCTTCTTTCTTTCTTTCTTTCTTTGTCATTTATCTCAGTCCTTTTCTTCCCTTGTTATTTTCTTATTTCTCTTTTCCGATTTCTATCTTTCTTTCTTTCTTTTTTCTTTCTTTTTTTCTTTCTTTCTTTCTTTGTCATTTATCTCAGTCCTTTTCTTCCCTTGTTATTTTCTTATTTCTCTTTTCCGATTTCTATCTTTCTTTCTTTCTTTCTTTCTTTCTTTCTTTCTTCATTTCTCTCTTTCTTTCTCTCTTTCTTTCTTTCTTTCTCTTACTCTCAATAATATTCTGTTTCCCGTCCTTTTGCTCTCGACCATAGCCGGTATCATCGATGATCCTTTCCTTAGCTGCATAGTAAATGCTTTGCCAGGGTTACATACAGTGTTTCCTTTCTCCTAGACCGGTTGCCACCCAATGCTACAGAACCCAGACTGTCCTGCTATCTTCCCATAGGTGGGGTTAGGTAAGAGTTGGATTTATATCTTTTCGTTAATTCTTCATCTCTTACTCTAAACACAACATCATTTTCTGAACTTATATTTAACCTCCTCCTTCTTCTTCTTCTTCTTCTTCTTCTTCTTCTTCGTCTTCTTCTTCTTCTTCTTCTTCTTCTTCTTCTTCTTCTTCTTCTTCTTCTTCTTCTTGTATTTACATTTCTTTCTTTCTTTCTTTCTTTCTTTCTTTCTTTTTAACAGTTTATTTTATCACACTACTTTACCCTCTCGTATTATTTTCCATCGCTCTTTTTTCTTTTCTCATTATCATTAATTTCATTAGTATATTTTCCCTTTGCCATCAGTTCTTTTCTCCTATTTATTCTTTTACAGCATTGGTATGGGGGAGGGGATTGAATTATCACGATAAAAAAAGCAGAGACTAGAAATGACTTAATCTCTGTAAGCGTAAATTGCAAAAGTCCTTTAAACAAACATTCTAATGAGACTTTCACCTCAGTGTCCATCCTGTACTAACAAAGAGATTAAGAGGGTAAAAATCTTTCGCCGCCCACAGACGAGGTCACGTGGTTTTAATGGCGTCTCTGGTGGGTCAGGAAAATTTATTGTAGAAAGCAATGGCCTCTTTTGCGTTTTCCTCAACCAGCGTTCGTATTTAACGGGCAATTAACATAAATGGTTGGGATAGAAAAAAAGACAGATAATATTCCAAGCCAATTAGAAAGTTTCCAACATGAATAAAAGGTCTGACGACAAAGGGGCAATTATATTCAAACATAATTCCATGGAGAAACTTAATTGAACTGAATGAGCCTGTCGGATTGTGAACCGATTTGTGGTTTTCATGAAGTTTTCTGGCTTCTAGTGCAGTGTTCTGAGTAAGCCTCTCAGTCATTTGTGACTGGGGCAATGAAAGAAGACGCAGCTTTAGGGATACTCTCCTCCAGACAGCACCTCCTCATTATTCGAGAATTAGAAGCACCCTAAAGCAATTATAAAGAATGCAGAACAGATTTTATTTCTGACCCAATGACCTCGTTTGGGTCCCAGGTTAAAAAGGGTTCTAGGAACATTCGCCCTAAACATTTTTGCTGAAGGAAAACTCGCCTCGGGAATTTGTGTAGAAAACTTTGCTTTATAGGATTTTTGCCGTAAGTCAATTTCGCCGCATTTTTTCAATATGCGAAGTACCTTGTTATCAAGTACATCTGGCACACACCATTGGTACTTCAATTTAAACATTTTAATAAGCAAAGTTATAGGATCAAAATCCTGCATCATTCATCCTTGTCAGTGAGGAGCGCAAACATTTCAACTTGACACCAGAACGTACGTCACGCAATTTCATATTTCAGACTTAACGTTAAACTTTCTGTTAACATAATATTAAGGAGATGCAGTAGAAATGAAGACAATATATATTGATATCAATGCAAGACTTCAGTGGAAAATGCTTCATTATAGTCCAACAAAAAACACACATTATTCACGAAGTATTGCTTGGAATTTGCACACATTTTAAATTATTTCTTTGTTAATTTGATATATTTTTAGTCTTTTACTAGCAGCATGGCCGGGCGTTGCCCGTGCTTGATTCAAAAATCGTACGACTGATACAGCAATCGCTATCACTTAAAATATTTTTGCCCTTCCTTGCCTATAAAGGAGTTCCCTTTGCCGTGCTGATGTTGCTACATGCCTTACTTCTTTCCTATCTCACACTGTAAATTTTTTCTAAGCTCTACACTTTCTACATTAAACATTAAATCTGTTACGAAAAAAGAACTAAGCAAAATGAACACAAAACGATCAGATTTAAAAAAGGACTTGTAACTTGAAAAACCGAATGAAAAACGAATGTTAACAACAAATACTTTTTCACACGCAACCCAGTTCTGCGGAATCAGAATCAACGTTGAGTTTAAGCAAGCGAAAGAGCCAATTGGAGTAAAGTGTCATGCAGATTTAATTTTTCCCACTTGAGACGAATGCAGCTATCAATTTTTTTTGCATGCTAGTTAACATGTGTCAGTCAGCTGTTGGCTCTCACGCTGGCTAATAGAATCTTCCTACCTATTCGTGACAGCCAGCTATAGGCTCTCACTCTGGCCAGTAGGAAATGGCCGCAAACTACATGAAAACTGCCGAAGAAGCATGAAAAAATCGATTATTTCCACTATCGATGGAAGTTGGGAAATGCAAATTCGGTCTTGGCCTTCCCGTTAACTTGGAGCATGTTTATGTAAATTTTGGTGCTAATCCGTCGAAAATTGCGGCCGTGCATTCGTTACACACCCCAACACACATCCTGCCTTTTATGGATAGCGATTATTTAAATAAATGTTTACTTTTTAATTTCTTTTCTGATGTTGGAACATGTAAAAGAAGACATACATATAGATTTGATAAGAAGGTACTTCGCATATCAAACATTAAACATTGCCCCAAAAGAGGCGTTAAATAAATATCAAGGTATCGAAAAGAAATGCGGTGCAATTGTCTTACGGCAAAAAATCCTATACGGCGAAATTTTCCTACGGCGATTAAAAAGACCTTGTAAGTAAAATGTCCTAACAGAGCTCGCAAAATGCGACATTGAAATCCGAAGACGCACTGGGAGAGTCAAAAATGAAGATGAAGAATAACGTGAAGAAAGGACTAAGTATAAACTACAAGAAAGCAGAAAGCATGGTTGCAAGAAGAAGGATGAACCCCAAATGCAAATTACAAATCGATACCAAAATCAAGCAAGTACAAAATTTCAAATATCTCGAAAGTGTTCTAACAGAGGACGGCAAGTGCGAAACTGAGATCTGAAGACATATTGGGATAGCTAAAGATGCATTCCAAAAGCTAAGCAGAGTATTAAGAGACAGGAAAATTTCGTTGGAAACAAAGAAAATAATACGGAACTCTGACGTGATATATGTCCTCCTATATGACAGTGAATTCTGGACAATCTGCTCCTAGATGAAGAAGAGACTTGAAGCAACAGAATGTGGTTCTACAGAAGGATATTGAGCTGAACATGTGAGCAACAACGTGGTTTTAGAGAAAACGACAACAAAAAGGAAACATACTTAACATTCAAGAAGGCACAGGGAACATGATGAGGAAGGAGGGCTTGGAAAATCTGTTACTCGCAGGACAGACTGAGGACAAGCGGCAAAGAGGAAAGCAGCGCGTAATATACTTGAGGTTGAGAAAATGTATGGCGGAACAGGGCTTAGAAATAATGAAAAGACAGATGGGCAGAAAATTGGGGAGAGTCATAATCCTTAATATCCATTTTTAGGAATGACACGTTATTAATGAGAACACAAGGATTAATCCTTCATGACTAAAATTACAGTTTGTTTCACGCCTGACTTCATCAATCACCATCGGCAAGTGAATGTGGACACTGAATTCTCGCATCAATGCGTGTATCTTTATATATATATATAGTTAAACCTAGGTCTACTCTACTTATTTTATTGAGCACTTTATTTAGTTAGTTGCATACTCGTATTGGGGCTTTTTCTTTGGGCTTTTGACCTGCATGCTGAACGATTGTTTTCGACAGGCGTTCAAGTTCTCGGCTCTTTCTTTTTTTTATACCTTTTTTCCTTCGATATTGATTTGATCATTTGCAAATCAAGAAACCGAAGGTTTTCCGAAACGAATATATATATATATTGGTGTATATATATACTAACCGAATTACCCGCGCTTTGCTACGTATCATCCTTTTTGTTTTGTAAGAAAATGAAGATTGATTTTAAATCATTCTTATAATTTGTGGAGAAAAATAATGCATTTCAATATTACTCAATGAGCGTGCCGATGTGACCTCCATCTTCTGGCTTTCTATATTTTGGATAGGAGTCATTCCCTTGTTCAAATTAAATAAAAGGGGAAAAATTTAAGTGGGGGTTTGTACAAAAACAGCTTGATCTGACCCCATTGATATGTATTTGAGGCAATACTTTTGATTGAATGAATTGATGACCAGATTTCAACATTGATATGACAGTTGAACTGTCGCAACAATTATGTATTGTAAGGCACTACCCACTGATTGGTGATTTCTCGCTCAACTTGACGTCCATATTGTTTCATTTGGATCTTGCCCTTGTGACCTCCATCTTCTGGCTTTCTCCTATATTTTAAACCACCATAAAATCGTAACACGAGGGGAAATAAAAAAAATCTGGGAAGGCTGAGAGCACCACCCTCTGTGCGATGAAGTCGAAATAATAGAGAGAGAGCATCACTGGAAGATACGAAAACTTAAGGAATCAGCACATATGTTAAGCCACAAAAATGTAAGCTTGACAAACACAGATATGACTACAATATGGGAAGAAATAATACAGAAAGCTACAGAAAAATTACAATAATAAAAAATTCTAATATGAGCTCTGGTAAAAAAAATATTTACTGAGACATTGGGTTTATAAATCCTAAAAAATTAACTCAGTGATATCTCCAGCGGATAAAAACGTTAGTTGAAGCCCCAAAAGTGGCTTAACCCAAAGAGTTGTGAGTTCAATACCTGGTCACAGTAGAGGATACAGACACCTGGAGAGTTGATTTAAGTGAAACTCACATATTAAAAAAAGGTATGGCACGTGGACCTAGAACAATCTACTCTCGTGGACTAAATAAAAGTTTCGATTCTAAAGTCCAACGTATATCACCCGAAGAAGGCCGCAGCGCACAGCGGCCGAAATGTTGTGAATAAAGCAATAAAGATGAGGAGAAGAGTTCGAATGATGTAAATAGTATAAATGAATTGGAATATTTATATCAAATCAGTTGCTAAGTCTGAAGTTAAACAATTTTTCCCGCTCGAATCTGTCTTGCACTTTATAAGATTACCCTTTGTCTGTGTATGAAATATTATTTTCACATTTGTTCTGATACTTCTAATACGTATTCACAGATTATTGGCAAAATTGAAGAATCTGCAATATTATCGTTCTTGACCTGGCATCACGGGTTCAATCACTTTCCAAGCGCCGTAACGTACCTTACCTGTGGCTTTTCTAGAAATATTTCCATTACATTGAATTCCATTTTTGTTACCCCAGCTCTATGAATTTAAGCGCAGTACTCGATTGTCAGCTAGGTTCCATTATTTTAGTAAATTTTAACCAAATATTTGAATATAGATTCTTGTCTAGAATCTACAAGAATTCAAATGCAACGTCAGTCATCTTCAGGATCCTTGATTCCTGTTCTGTTTATTGTCCTTTCTCTCCAGTTTCCTTCTTTTTGCTGCCTTTTATCCTTAGTAACCTCTTGTGCCTTAGAGGCTTTATCGCCTTCCTTGCGTTGAAATAATTAAATGAAAAGTTGTCTGTAAGCCTCTTTTTCTTTCTGCCTTGTCCATTCAGGACGTTGGCGATCATGGCTCTCCACAATTTTCTACCCTTTGTAGCTCCTAATATTTTTTGTCTTTTTTTATATCTCCTAATCGCTGTTCAGCCATCAATACATTCACTCCCGCTAGATAGGTTATGCGTTGTTTTTTTTGTCCCCCTTGCCTTCACTTTGTCCTGGGAGTGTTAAATTTTCTAAGCCCCTTTTCCTCATTATTTGCCCTAGAAATATCAACTGTGCCTTCCTGATATTAACTATAAGTGTACTTTCTATTTCCATTATGTCTTGAACATTGTCGTTGCTCATACGTTTTGGTATCATGGTATCCTCAGAATGTTTCTGTAGAGCAACATTTTTTAAACTAGCTTGCCACAAATTGCTGAACAACGGGTGTTCTGATATAAACTGTATTTTTTGCAAGCTTTTTTTTTAATACCTCATCTCCCTCTTTAAAGCGAATGCCTGAACTTCGCTTCCCCGAGCGGATAGCAAATACGTTTACTGATAGTTTATTCAAAGAAAACAAACCTTTTCTTGCTTTCTCTTCTGTGTATCGGAGCAGACAACTTCGGAGCGAGGAAAAATTATCACGCACATGCGCAATGAAAATATGAACTGATCAGGAAAAAGCGTTGATAGGATGGTGAAAATCAAGGAACCAATACCTGGAATCAATATTATAACTCGTTCTTCTATCGGAAGTAGGACTGAATATAAGCTTGAGAAAATGGAAAACGTACTTTGTTTTATTTTAACATTTAATGGATATAGGGAAAAACTCACTGACATACACATATATAATTGTGGAAGCTATCCCCGGCCTTATCTTACCAACATATTCCTCCATATCATCGCAGCATCTTTTAACTAGCTATGTCTTTAGGGGAAGGACACAGCCACACGGGAAATATTACTTCGGTCTGTCTCTGGATTGTGAAGTTGTAATGGAAGAGATCGCTGCAGTGCTGTGCAAATCATATCTGATATTGAGTAACTGCACAATAACCACCCACCTAAAACCGTTTCCAATAATTTTTCATGTTATTAATACCTGCAGAGTCATGGCTTTGGTATGCTATATCTGTTTTGACATCTGTTTTGACATCAGTTTTGACATCTTTTTAGATTTAGGACTCATTTCAGAGCCGATAAGCGAGAAGAGAGAGAAGACGAGCAGTTGAACTTTCACACAATTACCATCTGAATTTAGTGGACAGCTACCATCCATATTAAAACACTGAAAAGCAATCAAACTATTCTCTGATCTATTAGAAATTTGAAGCGCCAAACTGGATTATTCATGATTTTTCTCGGCTCAATGTATTTGTATTCTCGTGATATCCATTTTCTTTTCAAGTTATGTCCAACTGGATATTACATGACCCGAGTCGGTGGCGGGGTTAGGGTTAGGGTGGCGGGTGTAGATGACCCTGACGTTTTGGCAGAGGTGGGTCCATAGCGTTCACAAGAGAATTCATGAAAAGTGAAATTTAATTATTTAAGCTAAAATTCTTCCAATTCCCATCATTATCATCATCAAAACTGTTTCGATTTGAGGTCATTAATTAACATGTTCTCTCTATCTTCAGGGACATTATATACCGATTCAATAATATTTGGCCAGCCTTCTCTGTCCTCTGCGAGTTTGCGGATTCGTTGCAGATCTTCCTTGATTGTAAACCTCTCCGAATGAAAACCTGGATCTTTCTGCTTTTTATCTTTGAATGTCTCGGTTCATCGTTGTGACTATGGTGGTTCTTCGTTGACATCTGAATTTTTTGAAGTCAGTTTTTTCAAAGTAAAACTCGATGGCTTTGTTAGCTGGGCATTCTGGATCCATTCGCAAAATATGTCTAAGGAATGTCCATTTTGCTTTTAAAAATGAACAAAGACTAATGAAATTCTTGACATCTACTTTACAAGTTCTTGTCGGAGATATTATGTGGGTAATTTTCCCTATGATAATTCGCAGTTGTCGTCTGTAGAAACCGTCTAGCTCCTGCTCTTCCTTCTTTGTAAAACCCCCAAGTTCCACAGTTGTAGGTTAAAACTGGTTTCACCAAGGTGTTATACAACTTTAAACATCTCTTCTCAGATATTCTGTCTCATCTCTTTCCGAATATTGTCTTTCTCCGTATGCAAAGTCTTAAATAAGTTGTTACAGCTACGCAGTAACTGGAGCAGCCATTACCTACTCTGCCAATTCCATTATCGATTATCTAAGCGGTAAGAGAAGTTCCTCATATTGTCCTAAATCTGGCAACCCAGACTTGGTGTAATGGCTAGCAAGCCTGTCTCGCTGAAACAGTTACAACTGAGTGATGAGTTCAATCCTCACTGGGTACCCCGTACTTACGGCCTTGTGCCGCATCTAATCTACGCTTAGAAAATCAGCATATTGGACTAAATCATGAAAAGTAAAACAGATTCAGTTGTTCAAAGAGCTGGAAAGATCTTATATATATATAATGACAAGCATAACTACGGAACTCTGTTTTAGTTTTTGAGAAAAGGATTTCTGTTATTTTTAACGATGTCACAAAACCAATAATAATCAAACTAGAAAACAAGGAATTGTGGGTAGAAAAAATGGCGATATGAGTCAATGAGAAATTACTTGTTGGAGAGAGGTTTCATCAAGTACGAAGCAACTATTTTACATTGTAACTATTTACACTATTTACATTGTTCGGACTGTTGTCCTCATCTTTATTGTCATATTCACCTTCAACATCTGTCTCTATTTCTCAGATGAGGTATTGTAACTATTTACACTATTTACATTGTTTGATCTGTTGTCCTCATCTTTATTGCCTTATTCCCCTTCAACATCTGTCTCTATTTCTGAGATGTGGTATTGTAACTATTTACACAATTTACATTGTTTGGACTGCTGTCCTCATCTTTATTGCCTTATTCCCCTTCAACATCTGTCTCTATTTCTCAGATGAGGTATTGTAACTATTTACACTATTTACATTGTTTGGACTGTTGTCCTCATCTTTATTGCCTTATTCCCCTTCAATATCTGTCTCTATTTCTGAGATGTGGTATTGTAACTATTTACACTATTTACATTGTTCGGACTGTTGTCCTCATCTTTATTGCCATATTCACCTTCAACATCTGTCTCTATTTCTCAGATGAGGTATTCTAACTATTTACAATATTTACATTGTTCAGACTGTTGTCCTCATCTTTATTGCCATATTCACCTTCAACATCTGTCTCTATTTCTCAGATGAGGTAACTATTTACACTATTTACATTGTTCGGACTTTTCTCATCATCTTTAGTCATATTCACTTCAGGTGATATACGTCCGAATTTCGAAGCGTAACCCTTTATTTCATGAACCAGGTTAGATTTTCCTAGTTCCATGTGCCAAGCTTTTTATGGGTATCTCAGTTACAATTATCTCTCTTATAATAACTCAACATTTTTGTTCACCTCTGCTGTGGCCAGGCACTCATGTCACAACTCTTTGGATCAACTCACTTCATTACTTCAACCAATGCCTTTATCCAGTGCGCGTCGTCAATATGACAGTAAGGATGAGGATAACAGTCCGAATAATATCGTGTAAATCGAAGACGGGTTTCGTGTGATGAGGGCCATGATCGGCCACATCCCGAAGGGATACAGCACAAAAAGAAAGAAGTTCTACAATGGGATATCGATAGCTCTCCAATGATTTAAATATCGCCATCAGTGCGATTAGATCGACCATTTATCAATCTGCCAATAAAAAAGGACGTCCTCGTAAATTAAGTAGATGGGTGGCTAGATTCATTTGACGAAAAGTAATACACATTGCGAGAACTTCTGACGGATCTGTAGGCAACTGGCAGAGACTTGAACAAGAATACAATTAGCCGGACACCCCAGCAGGAACGTAGATATTGTATAACATTCATAAGTCTTTTATATATTGATTTTTTTAACTTGTCTACTGTTTCGATTTTCACATTAGTTGCGGTAGATTTTATTACTTCCAAGAGCCATTCTTTCCTTGAATATTGTTTTCAATTCACATATAAATCTCTTTTTAACAGAGGCTATAAATTTTCTATTAGATTAATATCTGGAGATGCCGCATATCATTCCATTAATTTGATGCTTCTGAAAACTTTTTCCTTTTTTTTGGTATATTGCTCGGTAGCTAATAGTCAGCATGACATAATGCGAAGACTCATAGCATTGAATATATATATATATATATATATATATATATATATATATATATATATATATATATATATATATATATATATATAGTGTTTGGATGAATATAGGCTTTAGCGTCATTGTGAAAGTGACACTTGAAGCTCATTTTCTTCAAAAAGCTGCAATATATTTTTCTGTTTACACTATTTACATTGTTCGGACTGTTGTCCTCATCTTTATTGCCATATTCACCTTCAACATCTGTCTCTATTTCTCAGATGAGGTATTGTAACTATTTACACTATTTACATTGTTTGGACTGTTGTCCTCATCTTTATTGCCATATTCACCTTCAACATCTGTCTCTATTTCTCAGATGAGGTAGTGTAACTATTTACACTATTTACATTGTTCGGACTGTTGTCCTCATCTTTATTGCCATATTCACCTTCAACATTTGTCTCTATTTCTCAGATGAGGTAGTGTAACTATTTACACTATTTACATTGTTCGGACTATTGTCCTCATCTTTATTGCCATATTCACCTTCAACATCTGTCTCTATTTCTCAGATGAGGTATTGTAACTATTTACACTATTTACATTGTTTGGACTGTTGTCATCTTTATTGCCTTATTCACCTTCAACATCTGTCTCTATTTCTCAGATGAGGTATTGTAACTATTTACACTATTTACATTGTTTGGACTGTTGTCCTCATCTTTATTGCCATATTCACCTTCAACATCTGTCTCTATTTCTGAGATTTGGTATTGTAACTATTTACACTATTTACATTGTTTGGACTGTTGTCATCTTTATTGCCTTATTCACCTTCAACATCTGTCTCTATTTCTCAGATGAGGTATTGTAACTATTTACACTATTTACATTGTTTGGACTGTTGTCATCTTTATTGCCTTATTCACCTTCAACATCTGTCTCTATTTCTCAGATGAGGTATTATAACTATTTACACTATTTACATTGTTTGGACTGTTGTCATCTTTATTGCCTTATTCACCTTCAACATCTGTGTCTATTTCTGAGATTTGGTATTGTAACTATTTACACTATTTCACATTGTTTGGACTGTTCTCATCTTTAGTGTTATGTTTATGAAGTTTCGGCCGTTGTACACTCTGGCCTTCTTCGGCTGGTATAAGTTGAAAATTCAAAGCAAACTTTTTATTTAGCCTGTGTATTGTTCTAGTTCCACGTGACGTGCCTTTTCTGTTAATTACATTTTAGTAACTCAACTCTCCAAGTTTTGAATATGCGAGAAATAAACAGAGAAACAGAGAAGACTCACAAACGGTTGTTCTTGTGGTTGGTATGAATTCGTTGTAGATGTCATTTTTAGTAAAAATCCGGTCCCTGCTTGATTCCTAGCGTGCGAAACCTTTTTGAAAATGATCGGAGTGAACGCATTAGTCTGTTTCCCTCTTGTAGACGCTTGCTTAGGCACATTTAGTGTTTGTTCAATACTCACAGAGCCCACCTGTGGTTTATACTGCAACTATGCTGAGCAGACGTTAGTTACAGTTTATGTGAGAGAGTGTGCTATCTAGTGTGATCAACAATTTGAACAAGGCCAGAACGCTCAAGACCTCGTCCACGATGACTTGTGATTTCGTGCTAGCACAGCTATCAACTGCCCTCAAGTTTTCCGTCTAACCGATTTCACTCACAAGGCTGGGGTCAATATGTGGTATGGTTTTGAGACACTTTCCAAAGGTTCAACACGCTGGGATCGACCACTCCAGTCTGATAACATCAAGAAGACTCCTTCCTGACATTGTCAGAATGCGAACGTTCTAACCACTCGGCTACGCGCCCATCATATATATATATATATATATATATATATATATATATATATATATATATATATATATATATATATGTATGTATGTATGTATATATATATATATATATATATATATATATATATGTATATATATATATATATATATATATATATGTATATATATATATACAGAGAGAGAGAGAGAGGGGGAGACGAAACGGAGAGAGAGGGTATGATAAAAAAAGTCTGGGAGTGAAACAGAAGAGATCGAATTTGAAAGTGATTGCAAGAAAGATAGAATAATAAAATATAAGAAAAGAGACAAATATTAAAGAGTGAAGGAGAGGTTGAGAGGGAGATAGATAGAAAATAGAAGAGAGAGAGTGAGAGAAAGAAAGAGGGAGAAATACAAGAGACATATATATATATATATATAGAGAGAGAGAGATAGAGAGAGAGGGGGAGCAAGACAGAGAGAAAGCATCATAATGAGTAAGGGAGGGAAAGAGAAGTTAAAAGTGAGAGCAGGAAAGATAAAATGATCAATTATAAGAAATAAATATTTGAGAGTAAGAGTGAAAGGGAAAGGAGAGAGTGGTATTGAGAGGGAGACAATGGAAGAAAGAGAGAAAGAGAGAGAGAAGTAGAGAGAAGGAGAAAATGGGAGAGATACGTATAGATATATAAACAAAGAACACAGAGACAGAGAAAGAGAGTTACATATATATATATATATATATATATATATATATATATATATATATATATATATAGAGAGAGAGAGAGAGAGAGAGAGAGAGAGAAAGGAAGCATAGAGAGGGGGGTTCATAAAAAGTCCGAGAGAAGAAATTGGATTTGAATTGTAGACAAAGAAAGATAGGATGGTAAAGTATAAAAAAGAGGAGATAAACTAAGGATTTAATGCTTGACAGAAAACGAGAAATAAAATTATATATATATATATATATATATATATATATATATATATATATTTGTATGTATGTATATATATATATAGAGAGAGAGAGAGAGGGGGGGAGAAGGAGAGAGAGAATTAATACAAATAAAAATAGAAATATTATTGGTGTTACCATCAGCATACCGACTCCAGAGTCTCGTAGACGAGCCCTCCAGCATTCACTCCATCAACTCGTCAGGGTTACAGTTATATCTATCTATCTATCTATCTATCTATCTATCTATCTATCTATCTATCTATCTATCTATATATATATATATATAGGGAGAGAGAGAGAGAGAAAAAGAGAAGCGGAGAAGAAAACTAGAGAAGCAAGGAACGAAATATATGGAAGATACACAGAGAAAAGAAGAGAGGAAAGATAGAGATAGTGAGAGAGAGAGAAAGAGAGAGAGGTAGAAGAGAGAGAAGCAAAGAGAGAGAGAGAAAGGGGAAACAAGGAGAGAACAAAAAATAGAGAAGCAGAACGCTGAATAAAGAAGATACATACAGATAAGAAAGATAAAGATAGCTAGACAGAGAGAGAGAGAGAGAGAAAGAAAGAGAGAACGAGAGAAGCTCTGATAACAAGAGAAAGAAAGAAAGATTGTACAAATGAATAATGGATTGACAAGAAGGGAGAAACTGTGAGTGATAAATATAAAAAGAAAACGAAAGATAAAACGAAGTGGCAAAAAAATAAGCCCCCCCCCCTAAAAAAAACAAACAAAAAACGGGACCAACAAAGCCGAAATAACATAAAAGAAAGAATAAATAAGACATTATTCAAATTAAACTCGATGACCCGTTCGGTTAGATTGTATCCTTAAATCAACGAATGACTAGCCATTCTATTATTTTTGCATTTGTTTTTCATTTTCCTCTCACTTCAAAGCACAAAAAAAACAAAAAAAAATGAACGCCGATAACATTGAGAAGGGGAGAAACGGTGGCCAAGATGGCGTCTGTCGAAATACAGACGGCATTTTTTCGTTGATGCCGACGTGGAAAAAAAGATATAAAAAGAGAGAAAGACCAAAGGACACGCACACAATGGTCAATAATTACAAAAAAAAAATACCCCCAAAAAACGAAAAAAAAAACAAGACATCAAAAGGAAAACTACACTTTTCATCCATTTTGGAACCATCATTTTTCGTTGTACAGATAATTTTTGCTTTTTGAAAATGAAACCAATTGATTGCGCCTATTTGAAATCAAGCCGCGAGTCATGAGAAATAATTACTCGAAAAATATCCTCCGGATACACAAAATTATCTCGGAAGAATGGATCGTGGTGTATTTTTTGTTAGTAAAAGGGACGTTGATAAAAAGAATATACTGACTTTTATCTCTCTTCGGGTGTAAATCCTACTGACTCCAACAAAAGTACAAATTATTATGAAGATAACAATAGCATATGATCAGGATTGCTGTTAGGACAAGAATAGCAAATTTAACAGTCAAAATGATCTCTCTTTCAACATAAGACCAGGACTATTACACTCAAGTTTCGTAGACTTTTTGAGGAGTATGAGGTTACCGCTCTCAAGTCTCGTATACTTTCTGATGGGTATGGGGCCACAACCATCAAATCTCGTACACTTCAGTATATGTGTATATTTCTGAGATGAGGTATTATGTACATTATTACATTATTCGGACTATTGTTCTCATCTTTGTTGACATATTTATTACAACGTTTCGTCGGCCGTTGTACGCTCCGGCCTTCTTCAGGTGGTTGGAATGTCGAACTGAACCCTTTATTTCGCTCACTGGGGTAGACAGTTCTAGTTCCACGTGCCATGTTTAATGAATCTCAGTTATCTCCTGTTAATTTCTCTCTGAAAGTTCTCCACTGCCTTAGGCGGGTATTGAACTCACACTCTTTGGGTCCTGTCACTAGATCTAACTAACGGCTTTATCCACTGTGCCATGTGTCCTTGAGGAGTATAGGGTTACAGCTCTCAAGTCTCGTAAACTTATTGATGAGTATGGGCCACAACCTTCAAGTCTCGTAGACTCCTGAGGAGTGTGGGTGCACAACTCTCAAGTCTTATACTTATTGAAAAGTATGGGGGTCACAGCTCTCTCACGTCTCGGTATTACTGTTGTGGCTTTCATAGCAATTAATAAGTTTTTTACGAGATCGAGTTGCTATCCCCAGGACTAACCAGACATTAATTCAAAATTGTCCTTCGCATAAACTGGTTACAAACCACGGACAAAGAGATTATATTGACCTATTATTTAACCCATAAAGAAGAGATGGATTCATACCGTTCCAAGGGTATTTGCGCGAAAGTGAATGCATTGAACTCGAGTGGAATACGAATTCGGCTATCCAATTTCTCATTCCGAGCCGTCGTCCATTAACCCCCCCATATCCCGCAGAACTATTTAGGAAGTGGAGGTATACTATAAAAAAAATGAAAATCGCAGAATCTTTCTAGAGTGAGACAAAAAAAAGCGTCTTTTGTGTCTTTAAGTTTAAATAATGGCTTTAAGCTTTGGAACTGAATCCAAGAATCGTCTAAAGAAGCGGGGAGAACTGCAGCTCAGTGGAAGGACACAAAATTATTTGGACCGAAAACCTGTTTTAATTATTACACCCTTGTGCAAATTAATTGAGACAACCACTTTAATTTCCTTTCTTTCACCATATATCCAGTTTTAGACCCATTGGAGTGACAGGGTATAATCGATTTCTATTTTTCCTAAGATTAGGTCATTTGCAGTGGTGTGCAGTAATATGAATCTTTTTCGAGGTGTATGATGAAATTTGTTTGCCCTTGTAAAATATGATTGCCTCAGATTTTTATCAGGACCAGACACTATTGTCTCGACTGTCGATTCGTTGTCCTACGGACATTTTCTGCAATGGACGTTACTCCAAGGAAGCGTACGAAAATTGTAACGCTGCACGAAATTGTAACGTGGCACGAAATTTGCTTACTGGTAAGGCAAGCCTTACCAATAAGCCAATCAAAGTACTATAGACTGGACCAGAAACTATCCTGATATAAATCCAATCGAGAATCTGTGGTCAATCTGCAACGAATGACTTCGTGGAATGGACATACGAAGAGCACTGGGTCATGTTTCATTGGAAAAATACGAAAATAATAACGGAATTATTCATTTTGTTTCAATAAATTTGCACAAAGGTGTAAATTGTGTGAAAATAAATGTCAGACTTTAGAATTCTCTTTTATTCCTGAATTAATATATTTCACCTGAGTTTTAATCACTCAAAGGTTATTTATGCCTTTAAGTTAAAACCCCTAAAATATTAGACGCTAAGAAATTTTGAATGCAGTTTCTGCATCTTTTTGAAATTCAATGTCTTTTGGTTGAAATCAGTTGTTCCCGAACGGTGCAGCGCGCTTCGTAAGTGTTACGGAAGAGGATAGCAGGTGGAACGGACGAGCATAGCAGGTGAGGCTGAAGAGGATAACAGGTGAGGCGGAAGAGAATAGCAGGTGAGGTAGGAGACGATAACAGGTGAGGCGGAAGAGGATAACAGGCGAGGCTGAAGAGGATAGCAGGTGAATCAGAAGCGGATAGCAGATGAGGCTGAAGAGGATAGCAGGTGAGGCGGAAGAGGAAAGTAGGTGGGGCGGAAGAGGATAACAAGTGAGGCGGAAGAGGATAGCATGTGAAGCAGAAGAGGATAGCAGATGAGGCTGAAGAGGATAACAAGTGAGGCGGAAGAGGATAGCAGGTGAGGTTGAAGAGGATAACAGGTGAGGCGGAAGAGGATAGCAGGTGAGGCTGAAGAGGAAAACAGGTGAGGCGGAAGAGGATAGCAGGCGAAGCGGAAGAGGATAGCAGGTGAAGCAGAAGAGAAAATCAGGTGGAGCGGAAGAGGATAGCAGATCAGGCGGCTGAGGATAGCAGGTTAGGCGAAAGAGGATAGCAGGTGAGGCGGATGAGGATAGCAGTTTAGGCGGAAGAGGATGGCAGGTGAGGCGGAAGAGGATTGCAGGTGAGGCGCAAGAGGATAGCAGGTGAGGCGGAAGAGGATAGCAGGTGAGGCGGAAGAGGATAGCAGGTGATGCTGAAGATGATAGCAGATGAGTCAGAATGACTGAAAGACAATTAAAGATTTAGAAACAGTTTCAAAAACTCATCTGCCAAAAATAAATATGATTTCAAAATTTCAAATATTATTATGGATTTCTTGTAATTGCATGCATATGTCTCGGTATAAATAGTTATAAATAATTATTGACCGATTTTAGCATTGTGGTATATTTTGCATTATATCAAGTATTAACATTATAGTAACTAGGATCTGCAAATTGGAGGAGAGAGTTACCAATGATAATGTTCTGACCTCGAATACACAGTTATCTCCCTTTAACCCTCTCTCTTTTTAAATTTTAAATTTAATTTTTATCACATAATATTTGGTAAAGCGTGTACAAATTTTAATTCCGTAATTGCAGCCTAGAGCAAAAAAAAAGTTTAAATAATTGTCAAGATGCTTTAAAAAACAGTCTGAGTCAGTGGGCGTGAGATCAGGGGAATATAAAGTGACAAACTCTTGTACCACAAGTTTTGTGACGTGCGGTGGTCGTTCATGATTAAGTATAACTCAAGACTTCAATGTTAAATTAAAACGGTATTTATTTACAACCGCAAATAATAACTTGACAAGAAGAAAGACGTAAAACTCAACCAAAGATAATTAACTATTTCATTGAATACCTTCTTAGTAGCGCGACTCCTAAATCAAAACCCAGCTCATCTACGCATAATAATTCACACTAATTCCACTGGATAGTTTCACTCAATAGTTACTCAATAATCATTCCAGTCAGTAGCCTGACACAGCTATATATACACCTGGCTGAAAACATATATTCATAAGTCTAGAGTGACACGTTCGAACCTCGGTGTCGGTAGTTACTTATTTTCTTCGTATATAACACCACCCCTTTTTGAGATGAAATCTCTGGAATCTGTATCGCATTAGTTTGGGTTCAATATTCAAATGTCCCTTTGCTGTTCTTTTTTCTTTTACTGTACCTCCTTGGTTCACTAATTTCTCGTGGCGTGGGTACATCAAACACATCATAAAATATTTCGATAGGTACCCCCTTTTAGTGGCCTTACTAAATCAGTGAATCTCCGTTTTAACTGATGAAGTTGTTGTTTCAATCAAAGATAATTAACCCTTTCAGCGACTACCTTGTTAATAGCGCGGCTCGGCTGAACGTCCGGTAAATCCTAATTCAAAATCAAAATCATCGACGCACAATAATTCACACTAATTCGACTGGATAGTTCCACTCAATAGTCACTCCAGTCAGTAGCCTGATGCCGATATTTATACACCTGGCGGAAAACATATATTCATAAGTCCAGAACCTCTGTGCCTGTAGTTACTAATTTTCTTCCTATATGGCAACAAGTCAGTCAGCTTGTCCACTGCCATCCTGCCAACATCCGGCCATCATGAAGCAGAACTAGACCTCGTAGATTAACCAGTGCCAATCGTGTTTTCCTTAACTGAATATGCATTTCATGCTGCCAGTAAATTTTGGTAGTTCTACTGAAAACTGTAATGAATAGCGCCAATGGCGAACTACCAGACAATCATCATAATCCTCTGCTGCTGCAATTTCAACTTCAGTGTTTGGTTTGTTGAAGTATGTTAATGTATACGACCATTTAACCTCAAGATTTATATTTAACACAAGATACCACAAAATATGAAACACAAGAAGTAACAAAAACGGTTTTATAACAACAAGATTTATATTTATTTTTGTGTAACGATCTGCATGCATAGGAGTTACTATTTTAGTGTTATGTCCCTTTGCCTGAATTAAAGTATTTTTTCTGATGAGATTGAAATATTTTTATCTGAGCTCACAAAAGTTGAACGAATTATAAAGCTGAGAAATGCTGAATAAATTGTACTTTTACAAGAATATTTCAAAGAGAAGAGTTCTTGTTGCTTGTTTGGAAATGTTTCGTATGTTTGTAATGTAGTTTGGAAAATTTCGTACGTACGTACATGCGTGAATATGTTTTCATGGGCGTCTGACCGCACATGGACAAGACGGCAATCCGCTAAGGTTACATTTACGACGGAAAAGAGGATGAACAAGCTTGTGTCTGCTATTTCTAATTAATGTAACCACGTGACAGGCTCCCAGAAAAAGAGCGGGAAAACTTGACTTGGTCACGCGCTGGAAAAATATTTATAGGTGTGTGGATTGCAAGGCCCACTTGTGTGTTTATTGACCAATTAGAAGCTGTGAGGCGTGTATAAGGTTTAAAGATAAATTCTGAAAAAGAGTGATATAAAATTAACTTGTATCGTCATATGTATGTATTTATGTATGTGTCTATGACATAATCTATCTATCTATCTATCTATCTATCTATCTATCTATCTATCACAATCTGTTCATTATCTATCTATCTATCTATCTATCTATCACAATCTGCTCATTATCTATCTATCTATCTATCTATCTATCTATCACAATCTGCTCATTATCTATCTATCTATCTATCTGTCTATCTATCACAATCTGCTCCTTATCTATCTATCTATCTATCTATCTATCTATCTATCTATCTATCTATCACAATCTGCTCATTATCTATCTATCTATCTATCTCAGTCTGTTCATTTTCTATCTATCTATCTATCTATCTATCTATCTATCTATCTATCTATCTATCTATCTATCTGAGTATATTCTTTATCTATCTATCTATCTCAGTCGCTTCATTATCTATCTATCTATCTATCTATCTATCTATCTATCTATCTATCTATCTATCTGAGAGTTTATATCTATCTATCTATCTATCTATCTATCTATCTATCTCAGTCGGTTCATTAGCTATCTATCTATCTATCTATCTATCTATCTATCTATCTATCTATCTCAGTCTGTTCATTTTCTATCTATCTATCTATCTATCTATCTATCTATTAGTTTGTTTCTATCTATCTATCTATCTATCTATCTATCTATCTATCTATCTATCTATCTATGTAGTTAGCGCCAAAGGAACGCGATACGTAACGTTTAAAATTATTTTTTTGATGCAAAACCTTTCTTGAAGCTTTTATTTTCATTTTAATTTCAGTCCCTAAGTGGCTTCCTTCCTTTCGAGGCTGCGTATGGCAATACTTGCACTTTCAATGTTTAGCACTACTAGAAAATTACAACTACTTCAACTACAAAGCAAATGTCGGTGTTAATTAATAATCTCAAACCGGAAAAACAAATACATCGTATATTAAACAAGGTTAATCTTTAACAATATGTTAGCTTATATGACACGTTGATGACTAAATTGTCAATTGAATATTAATGATGAAAACGATTTACAATTCTATCGATAGGACCTTTATTTCCTTTTTGGTCAATCAAGTGTTACAAATTGCAAACATCTTTCCAACAAATAGATGAACGTGTTCCAAATATTTACTGTCAATGATTTATAATCGTCTACAGAGAAAGTAGCATTATTGCTAAATTGATATCATTAGGGAGTTTTTTTTCACAAGGCGGGTCTAAGATTAATTTCTTTTCATATTTGCACCCCAAATATGAAAAGAGAGAAAATCGCCTGCCCTGTGGTTGGGGTAATTAAGTGCTTCCATTTGGACAATTTCAAAGATTCCCTTATATGCAATATTTCTAGCAAACTTTCCCGTTGAAATCAGCCTCGTCCTACCGAGTTTAACAGCAATATTGGCCAACTGTTAGATTAAACTTTGAGCCGTTGTATCTTAGAAATGATTAAAGATATCTTACTGGAATTCGCAGGGATTTTTTATAACACTATTGGACTCTACTTTGAACAATAAGAATGTATTTAACTTAAATTGAAATGATAATCCCACTTGCATTTGTGAACTGCTGATCCAGTTTTCCTCTCTGTTTTTCCCATTTTTTTAAAAACCTATTCACCGTTCTCTCGATTGGCCTTGAACGAACTTTGAAGATGGAAGCCAGAGTATGAATATTGGTACCATTACTGAAGGTCTGAATTATCTTTTTTTTTAAAAAATGCAACGTCAATTACCTTGATCCCCGTTCATCTTTTTTCTTTCTTTCTCAATTTTTTCTCTCACTTTCATCCCTTGAAACCCCCTGCCTGCTAGTGGCACACTCGCCTTGCTTAGGGTGAAATGTTTAAAAATATGTTGATGATTAGTCCTCTCTTCTCGCTTTCTTCTCTCGCCTTATCTAAGCAGTCCTGTAGTTTACTTTCCGACTCGGCTTTCAACACAGTGTCACTATTTATCCTTATATTTCTAAGATTACGCCCACCGATGACAAATAAAGGTAGGTTCTCTAGCTGCCTTAGGATAACCTTGCGCTGGGAGGTGGGTGATTAGAACAGGGAAGAAGATATAACCTTGTATTACGTTCCTTTCTATTTTCGTGTAGCTATACTTCATATTCGATCCGCATGCAGGCGGTTTGTTCTTAGTGTAAGTTCTGCATTTACAAAGTTTACCCCTAGAATAAGCCATGGAACTATTCTAAGATCCTTTCCGAATGATAAACACGAATGTCAGTGTGTCACTGTGTGAGACTTTTTTTCAATTAAAGGGACACAACTCTTTAACTTTCAATAGCTTATAGAAATTTGGATTCCTAAGTTTTAATTACTGCGATTGTTTTCGACGATTTTTTTACGTGATTTTTTTGCGAGGAATATTTTGTACGATAACAATTTTTATAACTTGGAATTAAATTTGGGAATAATCGAAATTAATTTCGAAATCCAGTGAAAGTCACCCATGAACACCCCCTAAAAAAAAACTCTAGTACGGGGAGTTAGGACATACGTACATCAAATTATCTTTAAATTAAGTGGCGACAGAAGAATTTAAGGTTGAATTTTTAAAAGGTATGCTTAAATATTAATGTAATATTTAAATGCAGCGATTAATTTTGAGTTCTTCTGGAGTTCATTGCTGCTTATCACATCTACATATTTTGATTTTTCCCTACCTATTTCGATAAAGGCCCAATCAAGAACCCCCCGCTTAAATGCCCCCTGATAGGGCGGATTTTAAGCTAGTATATGTATATACCTGAATGGGGTAGGGGTGTATGTATGTATATATATATATGTATGTATGTAAGAAAAAATCGCCGATTTAAAATCCAAGAAGACCAAACCGTTCTAATATAAATAAAACAAATAAGCAGGCAAGCAGATACTGCTTATCACCTCCCAATGTTCAAATAGGAAGCGATAAGCTAAAGTAATTTAATTTGATCTATGATTCCTACTTATCCTCAGAGATGTGAAGGCATTTTTCCTGCAGTTCTGTCTTCCTTTCATTCTAACCTGAGGAAGCCAAAGAGAGCAGAGACACTCATCATCTTCCCCATTATGACTCGGTAATTTTTATTATGTGCCTCGTTTTGTCAAGGTTACTTGCTTGCTTTTTTTAGTCATTTCAACCCCAAGCAAGGCAATAAAGCCACTAAGACGCAAGGCGGTTATTGAGTGATAAAAATATGAGAAAAAGAGAAAACATTACTAAAGCGAGAGAGAGAGAGAGAGAGAGAGAGAGAGAAGACTCACAGAACATGAAGTAAGATGATAGATGACGATTGACATTGCATTTTTTAAATTTTTATTATGTGCCTCGTTTTGTTTGCATTTTTAATCATTTCATCCACAAGCAAGGCAAATAAGCCACTAAGACGCAAGGGGGTTACTGAGTATTATTATGTCCTTCGTTTTGTCAAGGTTATTTCTTGGCTTTTTTACGTGATTTTTGCGATAATTCTTTTTGTACTTAAGGAATAAAAAATTTTTATAACTTCTAAATGAATTTGGCAACAATCGAAATTTAATCAAGGAATCCAGCGAAAATCACTCATGAAATAAAAATAATTGTCCGTAAGGACCTACTTTCATCAAACTGTCTTTAAATTAAGTGGCAACAGAAGAATTATTATTGAACCTTTAAAAGTTAAGCTTAAATATTAATGAAATACTTAAATGCAGTGATCAATTTTGAGTTCTTCTGTAATTTATTGTTGACTATCGCATACAACAGCAGTATGTCACGCAAAAAAAAAAAATCTCCGCAAACAGGACCCGATTGCAATCAAAAGAGCCAAGGCTGTAGCAAAGAAAAGAAAGTCGCGTATAAATGAAGACCCAGGTCAAATGGCAACAGGAGAGCTTGCAATGGAGAGGTAAGCAAAGACTTAGGGACTGTAAAACACATGAACAAACTGAAGGCCCAATCAAGTATCTTCCGCAGGAGCTACCTTAAATGCTGCCCGATAGGGAGCTTTTATGCTAGTTCCAAATAGATAAAGTTTTCTAGCAGCTCAAATAGATGTGTGTGTGTGTGTGTGTGTGTGTGTGTGTGTGTGTGTGTAACGAATGCACGGTCGCAATTTTGGACGGATTTGCACGAAAATTTACATGCACATGCTGTTAGCAGAAAGCCCAACTCCCATCGATAGTGGAAATGATCGATTTTTTCATGTTTCTACGGCAGTTTTCATTTAGTTTGCGGCCATTTTCTACTGACCAGAGTGAGAGCATAAACTGGCTGCCACGAATAGGCAGGAAGATTCTATTGGCCAGCGTGAGAGCCAACAGCTGACTGACACGAATGCTAACTAACATGCTAGTATGCAAAAAAAAAATCGATAGCTGCATTCGTCACAAGTGGGAAAAAATTTAAATCTGCATGGCACTTTACTCCAATTGGCCCAATCGCTTGCTTAAACTCAACGTTGATTCTGATTCCGCACAACTGGGTTGGGTGTGAAAATGTATTTGTTGTTAACATTCTTTTTTCATTCGGTTTTTCCAGTTACGAGTCCTTTTTCAAAGCCGATCGTTTTGTGTTCATTTTGTTTCGTTCCTTTTTCGAGAAAGAGACTGTAGACTAGATGCCAGATCAGGCATATCACATTGCATATCCCATAAACCTCTCACCCTCAGTAACCCCTTGCGTCTTAATGGCTTTATAGCCTTGCTTGGGGTGAAATGATTAAAAAATATTGCTTACAAAAATTAACCTGTATTATATAGATTTTATATTGAATAATAATGGCATTCATAGATTGGAAACTCAATATTTTCTAATGATGTCTCCCTTTTTTAATACACCGGATTATATCTGAAATCCTTTCAGATAATATATCGGTGTACTTATCGCTTCCGACTCCAAAAGGCCTTACTAACAAGAATGCCATTAAGAAATATAGCTACGGACCCGTGGCAATATGATAATCGTTTGTGAAAAGATCAAAGACAAAGGTTAATAAGAGTCAATCAGTATCGATTTTGTAATAAAAGTGCGTCGACAGCAAAAGTCTTAGCTGTATGCAGACTACAAAGGGGGCAACAGTTGTCTGTTAAAATGTGTGAACTGAAGCCTTCGATTTTGTTATCGGTGTTTAAAAATATCATCAGAACGTTTTCAAAATGCGGGAAAAGTTCACGGAACTGGCGATTTCCGCTTAATGAGGCTGAGTTCAAAGGCTGGTTCGATCGATCGATCTATCTATCTATCTATCTATCTATCTATCTCTGTTTATCTATCTATCTATCTATCTATCTATCTATCTATCTATCTCAGTTTGTTTATCTATCTATCTATCTATCTATCTATCTATCTATCTATCTATCTATCTATCTATCTATCTCAGTCTGTTCATTATCTATCAATCTATCTATCTCAGTTGTTTATCTATCTATCTATCTATCTATCTATCTATCTCAGTTTGCTTATCTATCTATCTATCTATCTATCTATCTATCTATCTATCTATCTATCTATCTCAGAATGTTCATGATCTCTCTATGGTAGATTCAGTAAAATACCTAAAAAGCGTTATCAATGATTTGTGTCGCGTAACACACACTCGCGCGCACACACACAGTCGCGTGCGCGCCACCTATATATATATATATATATATATATATATATATATATATATATATATATATATATATATATATATATATATATATATATACATATATATATATATATATATATATATATATACACACACACACACATATATATATATATATATATATATATATATATATATATATATATATATATATATATATATATATATATATATATATATATATATATATATATATGCGAACAACTTTAAAAAACAAATAGAATTCTTCTTGAGGCAAAAGTGTTCCGGACACGTCTTCAGTCGGGCACTCTCGCCATTGCCAGGAGAGTTTTTACTGTTTTTTTTTGTCTTGATGAAAATTGATGAATATGAAAGCGACAACTGAAGTTAGAAAAGTCGAAAATTGGAAAAAAAGCTGCTACTTCTCAAACGTGTCACTTTTGAATGAAAAAGCCAGAAACATAAAGCAGTAATAGACTTATGCGTAAGACATTCCACCTTTTAATATTCCTTTGGATGTCTTCTAATCATTTATTAGTCTAAAGTAAAATGGATATGGATCTGGAGCGGTAGAACCTATTAGGGCTCCAATAACGGGCAAATAGTGACCCCCCCAATTTTTTTCCCACAGTAGGTTGCCATTTCTTTCTGCTGTAGACCAGTTGCCATCCAAATCTAGAGAACCCGGTTTCTCCTGCTATTTACCCATAGCTGGGGGAAGAAGAAGAGGATTCATACCTTTCCAAAGGGTATTAGCATATAAGTGAATACAATGGTTCCGACTGGAATTCGAACTCGGCTCTCCGATTCCTCAATCCGAGTAATCCATTATTCCACATTGCCTTCCTTTCTGCACTACATAAGACGATATTCCTAAACGGAACTATTTTTGATATGAAAATCAAAA
>OZ038509.1:70578269-70593269 GCA_964036315.1 Acanthosepion esculentum | reverse complement strand
GAGGAAAGTGACGTGGTATATGTCCGCCGCCTTTAACTTTTGGAAATGAGGTAATAATTTGTTTTTAAATTTCCTTAAAAATCATATGTTCGCCAGTTGCTTACAATCGCCTGAAGAAGCAGAATTATAGTATTGAAAGCTTTTGTGTAGGGATTTCAACATTTTTTTTTATTATAAGCTCTTATAATAAAAAAAATAATAATATATTGCTCTACTTTGTATTGAGCACTTTTTTTAAAAGTAAATGCTACGAACTGTGGATTTTTACTCCATCTATTCTTTCTCTTATATATATATATATATATATATATATATATATATATATATATATATATATATATATATATATATATATATATTGTTGGGGCGCACCCACCTTCACAACCACAATAGGCTGATCCTATTATTGTAAATAGAACAGTAGTTCTAGAGACTGTGAGGAGTGTAGCAGTGTAGTGCAGTGCAGAGTGAGACTTCTGTAGTGATCCGTTACACTTCCGTTTCTCGACCGGAAGATACCGTTGGACTTTATTACTATTACTTATTGTTACTACTAACCTACGTTCGTTCTACTACTAATCTCTCTGATGTAAATACCTCTCTGAATATACCAGCATTTTTCCCTACGACTGTGTTTGTTCGTTATTACCATATACTCACGTGGAAACACTCAACATCTCAACAGTGGCGACGAAGGATGTTTTATTGATCTCAACATATATATATATATATATATATATATATATATATATATATATATTGTGTCCAAGTAAATGGTTAAGTAATAACAAAAAACAAGTTTGCAAATATATTGTATATTAAACAGTAAGTGCACCAGAAGAGTGTTACATGACTAGTGAGAGTGTATTGAATGAATTATCGCTCAATCTATTTACTGTTCACTGTTCCCTACTCTCCTACTAATTTTATAGTAGTCGGAAGAGTTTAACATAGACTCTTTAGAGAGAGGACACCACAACAATATATATATATATATGTTTTAATGATTACTTATCCTTATGTTTTAATAATTCCCTATCCTTATTTTTATTATAAGAAATTATTAAAGTAAAAATAAAAATTATATATATATGCACAACGAATTCTTAAATCCATTTCGCCAACAACAAATTGTGATATGTTGTCAGCTCAGCATTTTGTTTAACACAATCGTATATTAATATATATACGTTGAGTGTCCTTTAAATGTCTAGTCAATCGTATGAGTGGATTCTCATTCAGATGTCCTTTATTAAACATAATACCCCTCGCTACACTATATCCGCTCAAAATTGCTTACATCAACGAAAAAATTACAGTTATCGCTGAAATGAAGGAATGTTTTTAGGAAATATTTTTCGCCAAACGTTACCGCTTTAATGTAGGAGTGTTTTTTTCAGATGACAATTGCAACGTGAAAGAAAGATGGTTGACATCGGAAATGTGAGCGAGTAAGCGACAGAAACTGAATAAAATCATAGAAAAAAAAATTAAAAACCAAGAAATAAGGTAAAAAATGGGGAAGAAATGACGTAATAGCGAAGCGTAAAGCCTCATTCTCGTATAGAGAGGAAGAATAGCAGACGACATAAATTACACAAGAGATATTTAACATATATATATGAAGAGTTCCTCAGATACTTGGACATCCATGAGAAAAAGCATCAGTGCATTTAAAAGCAACAGAAATTATTTTCAAAAGCATTTGGTATACGCCTGCCTCTCTACAAATCACAATAAAGTGTTCATATTCTACTCATATGAATACGAATAACATGCCAACGTTGCAGGAACAGATACATATTCAGATGTGTAGGTGGATATACAGACCACGGATTCGAAATGAAAAATCGAGGAACCGAGTTCGAATTCCAGTCGAATTCGTTGCATTCGAATTAAATACGATCCTAATGCACAAATACCTCTTGGAAACGTAAGAATCCATGTCTTCTACCTCCACCAGCCTACGGGCTAAATAGCAGAGCAGAAATGACTCTCTAGCTGTGGTTAGCAACCAGTATAGAAGGCCGCCTTCAATGATAGTTAGAACATTAATAGGAAATGCTATTTACATCATACGATTCTGACGTCTTATTTTTCTGCTTTATGTAATGATTAGAGACGCTAATAGGCCGATATTTCATAGGGTCAGATATTCGCCTGAGTTCTTAAAGGCAGGAACTGCAACATAAGATTTTCAACACGCATATCAGCATAAGGCAGCAAGGCATTTATTGTAGAGTTTAGAGGGAACAGGAGTCAGTTGGGAACCACATTGCGTAAGCGCTATAAGACGGATACCATTAAGTCCACATGCGTTGAGAGGATCTAGTTTAAAGGTGATAAACGGAGTCATATGAATATCACTCAATATGGACTTGGTTCAGGCAAAGATACCTCACGAGTCAAGAGTAGAACTCGAGGAGAATTCGTAAGCAAATCCTTCTGCTTTATGAATAGAAGTTAATACCTCAATTGAGAGAAGAGAAGAGGATAGAAGACTTATTCTATTTTCTACATACAACGCGTGATACTCTGTCCTTGTGAGCCGGCGACTAGAGGAGGTAACACGGTTTCGGTGGCTTAGGTGGTACTGCCACCTCTGGTGCCACCAGCAGCTTTTGCCACCGGACAGCGTATTGCATTTTTGTGTAGACCTGTAAGCCTCTGCAATTTTCTATGCAAATGCAAGTTATAATTTTAACGTTGTGTTACAAATCGTTTGCCTTTGATAGTTAACCAATACAAAATGCGATCTTAGTGAATCCTAATAATATAAAATATTAAAACTAGCCCAAAAAGAGCTCAATGTGTTTATTATATCAGAGCATATATAAATAAATTAGATGAAAAAAGAAATTCAAAATTACCCCATTTGTATAGCTATTTCACCACTTAAAGGATTTATCAACACCAAGGGGTTAGGAAATGAAATAAATTTTTTTATTTAATTTCCTAACCCCTTGTGGAGTGAAATATCTATACAAATGAGGTATCTTTGAATTTCTTTACTATATATATATATATATATATATATATATATATATATATATATATATATATATATATATATATATATATATATATATATATATATATATATATATATATATATATATATAAATATAAATATAAATATAAATATAAATATAAATATAAATATAAATATAAATATAAATATAAATAAAAATAAATAAATATAAAAAAAATAGAAATTATTAGGAGGATTTGATAATTATAATTAAGTAATTCATTGAGTCTGAAAGAAACCTCAACAGAATGCACTGGACGGCCGTCTCGTCCTATATTTGGGACTCATCAGCAGTGCGCATCCACTACCGAGAATTGAAACCCTGACAGTTAGGTTATCAAGCAAACGTCATACTAACTGTTCCAACGGGCCTGTAAGCCTCGGCAATTTTCTCTGCAAATGCAAGTTATAAATTTAAAGTTGTGTTACAAATCGTTTGCCTTTGATCGTTAACCAATACACAATGCGCTCTTAGCGACCGTTATCAATGAGACGGAATGGAAGGTAAGCAGATGTATTTCACATTCGAAGTAGCATTGTGTTGTGAACATAGTTTAATTAAATTTGTTTATTTTGGAGCTTGACCAGATTCAACTCGATGCCTGTTGAGCTGTGCCCGGGAGACGATATGAGACTTTTCCACACAGTCGGATCGCAGCGATTCGTAGCGGTTTTTCTTTTTGTCATGCGCCCACTGTGTGTTCTCCTCCCACTTAAGACATTATTACACAGCTGCCGGTAATCACGAGTGTTAAAATTGTTAGGAATATGAGAAGAAAGAAAATGAAATTATCGAAAAAGAAGTTAAGAAAATGAACTTGTTCAGAATGAAAGAAAAGAGAAAGTTAAAAGACTGAGAAAGAAAGGGAAAAGATTTCAAAAATAAGAAAAATTGAGAAGAAATGAATGAAAGCAAATTACATGAACATCTTAAGAAAGAAAGAAAGAAAGAAAGAAAGGAGCAAGGGAAAATGATTGAGAAAAAAGAAAGAAAGAAAGGAGGAAGGGAAATGATTAAGAAAGAAAGAAAGAAAGAAAGAAAGAAAGAAAGAAAAAAGAAAGGAGCAAGGGAAAATGATTGAGAAAAAAAGAAAGAAAGAAAGAAAGGAGGAAGGGAAAATGATTGAGAAAGAAAGAAAGAAAAATTATTAAGAAAGAAGCAAACAAAGAAATAAACATGATTGAAAAAGAAAGAAAGAAAGAAAAAAGGAAGGAAGGAAAAATGATTGAGAAAGAAAGAAAGAAAAAAGAAGAGAGGAAGGAAAAATGATTGAGAAAGAAAGGAAGAAAGAAGAAAGAAGGAAGGGAGGAAGGGAAAATGATTGAGAAAGAAAGAAAGAAAGGAAGAAAGGAAGAAGGGAGGAAGGGAAAATGATTGAGAAAGAAAAATGATCGAGAAAGAAGGAAACAAAGAAATAAACATGATTGAAAAAGAAAGAAAGAAGGGAGGAAGGGAAAATGATTGAGAAAGAAAGAAAGAAAGAAAAATGATTGAGAAAGAAAGAAAGAAAGAAAGAAAGAAAGAAAAAATGAAGGAAGAAAAAATGATTAAGAAAGAAACGAATATGTTGCGTTATGATTGGATAAAAATAAGTCACTATTCTTGCGGATATCGTTTCTTTAATTGTAATGTTTATAGACATTTTAATTGTAATGTTTATAGACATTTTATATTAAATATTTATAGGCTCCTAGAAGTTTTGTTCCGCAAACATTATTGGCGGAATCATGTGAGTCCAGGTAAAATAAATAATGATTTTGAAACAAACAGCAATTGTATGCATATATTAACAAAAGTAACTGCATGCGTACACAATTGAAATAAAGGAAAAGACATTGAAACTAGCTATGTGAATGTGCTTGTAGCATGTGTGTGAAATAAGTGTGTGTTATAGACATGTGTGCGTGACAGACTTCAAAAAATCAACAGAGGACAAAGGAAGCGAACACGCCCTGTCGGCAGCACTCTTTATCAATGTTTGATTTACATCTGGGAGCAAGAGATAAAAAGAAGAAGATAAGAGAAATGACTTTTAGAGACCTAAAGAGCGCCCTCTAATAGGCGTTTTTGGCAAAGCCATGTGGGTTAACTCACAATATCAATTGCACTTCTATATTATAGAGTATAAATATTTTCCTTTACTACCTTCTAATAGAGTTCTTGTTGCTTGCTCTCTGCGTCTGCTATCAGCACCGTGTCATCTGTAAATCTAATGTTGTTAAATTAATGAATCCCAGTTAAGATATTGTTGCAGGATTCTATGATATTCAGGTAAAAATAAATCACCATTATTTTGCAGATATCACCTTTTTTTGTCGGGATGTGGATATCATTTCATATTAAATATTTATGGGCTCCTGGAGCATTTATCCTGCAAAAAAATATTGGCGGACTCATGTGAGTCCGAGTAAAAATAAAAACAAAAGTATGAATAAAAAACAAACGGCACTTTTACATTATAGAGTATAAATGTGTGTGCATGTGTGTGTGGGGGGGTAACCTAGAGATCAAATGATAATATTTTTTCTGGGTGGAGGAACTTTCCTCCACTCCATAGAATTGTCAATGCCTAGCAAGGACAGTGGAATAAGATCAGAATATTAATGATTACTTCTTAGTTTGAAATTCTGAGAACATTACCAATAAGCAGCATAGAAAGGTGAAGGCACAATATCTGAAACGTGACTAAATATGCCAGATTTTTAATAAATCATTGTATGTCATTTTAATTATACCTAAGTGTAGTAATAAAATAAGCACATCTCATTGCTCCTCTTGCTTGTAACCATAAATCACAATTAAAAATAAGCGTTTTCCATCACTAAAGCTGAATTAGTCAAATAAAACTTCAGAAGTTTCTCTACTTAGAGAGTTACTATATTACAGTGAGTAGGCATGTTTTTCATAGTCGTTTCATTTTTAAGTTTATGTAAACAAGCCGACACCCAAACGGCAATGCATGTTATTAACAAAAGGAATTGCATGTGTAGCCAATTGTAAGGAAAAGACATTAAAACTAGCTATGAGAATGAACTTGTTGCGTGTGTGTGAAATAAACGTGTGTTATAGACGTGTGTGTGACAGAGTTAAAAATCAACAGAAGACCAAGGAAGCGAACGAGCCCTGTCGGCAGCGCTCTTTATTTATTGTTGCTTATATGTTCAGTCGATGGTATTCTCAGCATCCTTCTGTAGAACCAAATTCATCTTGCTCCAGTTCTCTTCACCATCTGTGAGGAAATTGTTCAGTATTTACCACCATAGAGGAGGATCAATATTACATAATAGTTCAGTACTCTTTTCTGTGATTCTAATGGAATATTTTTGTTTCTTAATACTTTACTTAGCTTTTGGAAGGCATCTTTCGCTATTCCAATGGACCTTTCAGATTTCAGTGTTGCATTTTCCATTGTTCCTAGATATTTACGGTGATAGAGGTTCGAATTTTGCTGGAAGGAGCGAATTTTCTTTGATATAATTTCTCGAATATTCAATCCGCTAAACGAAAATAAATATGCTGTTTAATCAATAAACAGAATATCTCCTCAAATGCGGGTAGAAACTAACACTAACATTTAAATACATACCGATCATAGCAGCAAATTTGTCCAAATCGTGTAACGGTGTCGTGGGATAATTGTTGATCCCAGAAAATGTTTAATATCTGAAAAACCCCTAAACTAATTGGGTTTCTTTTTTTTTTGTCAGAAAGAGGTTTAGCCATCTTGACACCATTTCTCGTAAGATTCACTGAAAATTCCTTTGAGTTATTGAGCTAGAAAGAGAACAGGTTAAAATCGTTTTGTGTCAGCATCAGCATGTCTTCCCAACTGAACAATGGTGAGAGGAAAATGATCATTCAGGCCTTCAGTAATGGTACGAACATTCATATTCTGGCTTCCGTCTTCAAAGTCCATTCAAGAGAACGGTGAATAAGGAAAACTGGATCAGGAGTTAACAACAGGAAGAGGGATCATCGTTTCAACTTAGAGCTAAATAGATTCTTATAGTTCAAAGTAGAGTCAAATAGTGTTATAAAAACCTGGGAGGATTTCAGTAAGATATCTTTAATCATTTCTAAGATACGACGTTTTGAAGTTTAATCTAACAATTGGACAATTTTGCTATTACACGATTTGGACAATTTTGCTGTTAGGCCCAATATATATGAATTTACATTTGCGTTGACAAAGTCTATCAGAGGACGAGACCCGTCGACTAAGATAAGTTGTATTTTTTCACCTATATATATATATATATATATATATATATATATATATATATATATATATATATATATATATATATATATATATAGCCTTATGTAAATTATACTTTACGTTTATGCAGATTTTTATGGAGACTATCTCTCTCGGTTTATCTATCTATCTATCTATCTATCTATATGTCTCAGCTGTCAGTTCATATCTATCTATCTATCTATCTATCTATCTATCTATCTATCTAATCGACAATATTTCGGGAGTGGCTAGTCATTATAGGCATATGAAATATTCTTAATGTTGATCCACACCCATGACCTCGATAATGAAAGATTTATGAAAGGAAAAGTGTTACCTTTAATTAATGGAGCACCAGGCCTTCAAAGTGAACAAACGCACTCAACATTCGAGAACAAATAGAAACCAATTCAGTTCGTATAAATGTTCAGTTTTTCTGCTTGATTATTTTTGGTACCGCTAATTCGTAGTTCGCAGGTTCTCCTCTGTCGCCGTCGAAGATTTCCCCGATCCATTTGTTCCATATTTGCAGTATTTTTCTTCTTCTATTATCTGCGTTCCGTTTTTTTTAATTTCATTTTATTCGTTCTGTTGGCGAGCATGCTTTTGGTTCTATTAATGTTTTAAGCATATCATTCCAAGCAAGGCGGGAGTGTGCCACTAGCAAGCAAGGGGTTACAGAGATTGAGAGCAAGAGTGAAGAGGGATGTTTGAGGAAAGGATAAAGAGAAGGTCGGGGATCAAGATCATGGCATCAGAAGATGTCGATTGACATTACATTTGAATATTTGAAGATTATAGCTATCAGGGAAGCAAGAAAGAGGAAGGGAGCTTCACTGTCGGGAAGTGCAAGATAAGTTGTTGAAGTAGAAGAGACGGCTACATTTAACCGTTTCGACAATGAAAGATTGGGACCGAGATGCCAACTTGTAGAAGTACCTGATGTTTGGTATGCATTCTTTGTATTTCAGCACACTTTTCATTGAGCTATTCCTCTTTAGCTTGTCTAAATTTGTTTCTTATTTATTTTACATTGTCTGATATTCTGTGCCATAACTTGGCATTGTTTTTTGTCTCTTTTCCATCATGTCGAGTATTTTATCTGTCATCCATTCATTTTTTGTTCAAATAATTCACTTTGGGATGATATCATTTTCATTTAGTTCCTCATATCTGCTTCTAACAATGTCTGTACACAGATTCTTCAAATTTCGGTAATTCCAGAGTCTGTCATATTGTAAGTTAGATGCTGCTTTGGCCTTCGTAAATTTCCGTAGTTTGAGTATAAGATGGTCGCTACTGCAGTGGGCTCTTGAGCATGTTTTTAAGCGGGAAACTGCATTCCTGAATCACTTATTGATGATTATGTAGCCGATTTGATTTTTAGTTCCACTTACTGGGTTTCAAAATGTCCATAAACGGTTTGGGCGTTCTTATAACCAGTTGATATCTACTCCCTGATTTTTTGCAAAACTGGTCCCATTTTTTTTCATTATGAGTTCCGAGTTTAAAATTGTCAAGTATTTCAAGATCTCTTTCTTTGTCTACTTTGATATGCAGGTCTCCCATGAGGATTGTGATATCTTGCGTCTTAGTGGCTTTATTGCTTGCTTGGTGTAAAATGATTACACACACACACAAACACACACACACCCACACGTATATATATATATATATATATATATATATATATATATATATATATATATATATATATATATATACATACACATGTAATAATGCGTAAGTAAATAATCCAAGTGAATCCTAATAATATAAAATATTAAAACTAGTCCACAAAAAGAGCTCAATGTGTGTATTATATCAGAGCATATATAAATAAATTCGATGAAAAAAGAAATTCAAAGTTACCCCATTTGTATAGCTATTTCACCACGCAAAGGATTTATCAACACCAAGGAGTTAGGAAATAAAATAAATTTGTTTATATACTTTCCTAACCACTAGGTGTTGATAATAGCAATACAAATGGGGTATCTTTGAATTTTTTTCCATGTAATTTATATATATACATATATATATATATGATAGAAATTATCAGGAGGATTTGATAATTATAATTAAGTAATTCATTGAGTCTGAAAGAAACCTCAAGAGAAAGCAGAAAGCACTGGACGGCCGTTTCGTCTTATATTTCGGACTCATCAGCAGTGCGCATCCACTACCGAGAATTGAAACCATGACAGTTAGGTTATCAAGTAAACGTCATACCAACTGTTCCAACGGGCCTTGGTGACCAAGAGGTAGCAAATCAGACTCCATATGCTTGATAACCTAACTGTCAGGATTTCAATTCTCGGTAGTTGATGCGCACTGCTGATGAGTCCCAAATATAGGACGAAACGGTCGTTCAGTGCCTTCTGCATTCTGTTGAGGTTTCAGACTCGATGAATTACTTAATTATACATATACATATATATATATATATATATATATATATATATATATATATATATATATATATATATATATGACAAATGGAAAACGGTTTCATTGAAACTAGATTTGAATATTCGTTTCGCCTTTCTAGGTTTCATCAGATCCAAAACAAAAAAAAGAACTTGTATGTGTATGCATTTCTCTGTATGCTTGAATGATAAATCAATAGTACTTGTCTCGCTAAGCTAGTTTTTCTCGTGACGAAAGAACGGAATGAAAATGGCTGACTTTTAAAGAAGCCGTTAATATCGGTTCTGCATCTTTTTCTTGATAATTCTTACTTCATGGCGAAAGTTATTTATAGATTCTACCGGCTCGCCTGTATTGAATTTAACATAAATCTTATTTTCAGAATGGCTCAAACGCAAAAGATCCATAGTCGCTTTTCGGAAATGGCGAATGGCGTAATCAAATCAAGTTTCCATGAAACGGTTTCCAATTGGCCACCTTTCTTGAAAATTTTGTCGCGATTATATATCCTATTTCACACATACACAAACACGCACGCACGCACGCACCCACGCACGCACGCACCCACGCACGCACGCACGCACATATCTATATCTATATCTATATCTATCTATCTATCTATCTATCTATCTATCTATATATATATATATATATATATATATATATATATATATATATTTGTGTATTTAAGCAGCAATCCTTCTTTCATGCACATTTCATTAAAAACGACTGACAAGGTGCTTTTATTTAGTTTTTTATATAATTTCTCGTGCGATATATGTTGAGTTTCATTCTTACCTTTCGTTATATATATATATATATATATATATATATATATATATGTGTGTGTGTGTGTGTGTGTGTGTGTGTGTGTGTGTGTGTGTGTGTGTGTGTGTGTGTGTGTGTGTGTATGTATATTATATAAAGTACAGTATATGTACTTGTGTGTGTTGTATGTCCAAGCAACTCCTCCGCTACCACTGCAATGATTCATAACCCATTGGAAAGCCCTAGAAAAAGTTAAGCAGGGTTAGGGTTAGGGTTCGGGTTAGGTCGAAAGTTCGGTTTTAGATGAAAACTGTGACAATCAAAATTTGGTTTCCAATTTCTGTGATAATCATGGTTAATTTAAATGATTTTTTAAAACGTTTTTGGAAATTATTATTTATTACCATTTAAAATCGTTTGCTTTTATTTTAAAATAAAATAAAATGAAACGATTTTAACATAAAAGAAAACGATTTTAAATGTTAAAATAATAATTTCCAAAAACGTTTTAGAAAAATCCTTTAAATTAACGATGGTTATCAGAGAATAAAATAAAACCTCTTAAATAGTCGTCCATTGTCCATGCACTCTTTTTAAGAAGGAGGTAAAGAAATGTCCGGATAAATGTAATACTTATTCGTAGACATGACCAAACGACAACATGGCTGCTTCATAGGAAAATGCCGAGAATTTTTTTTAAATATTTCATTACGGAATGAATTATTTCAGCCTTGACATGTTCTCTGCATGAAAGCCCATTCGTATTTAAAATCCGCCATTGATATTTACAAAGCTTAGTCTGACACAGGGCTAAAAATTTGTTACGTTAACATGCGCAAAACAAACTCCTTGAATAAAGATGGAGTAACATTCGAAAGTAATCGGAGGAAAAAAAAACTTATATATAAAGTATGTGTGTTTGTGCGCGTGTATGTCCAAGCAATTCCTTCGCTACCACTAGTCCGATTTCAATGATTCACAGGTCATTCAAAAGCCCTAGAAAAATTAGTCAAAGGGAACGATTTTCGTTGAGTTCAGATTCAGGGTTGCCAATTGATGCGAGGTTAAAAATATATATTAATATATTATACTAGCCATTATCGTAACTTTCATGTTTCAAGCGTAGTAACTCTTATTTTCCTTTTGTATCCAAAAAATTGTGTTTCTTAAAATTTTAAGCTAGCTAAAATTTTAAGCTAGTTTAAATGCCGCTCGATAGGAGAATTCTTGGTTTGGACATCATCACAATAGCTAGGGAGGAGTAGATGCGATTGGCATCAATAAACTCCAGAAGAACTCAAAATTGATCGCTTCATTTAACTATTGAATTAATGCTTAAGCTTACCTTTTAAAAGTTCAACGATAATTCTTCTGCTGCCACTTAATTTGAAAAAAGTGCATATATATATATATATATATATATATATATATATATATATATATAGTTATATATATAATATATCTATATATATATAATCATATATATAATATATTATATATATAACTACGAACAAAGCCACAATGTGCTAACCGTATTCGGAAATTAAAAACATCTCTACTACACATAATGTACACTCTCAATTAAGCTGAAAAATCGAATCATCCTTTATAATGGCTAAACGTATAGCCGAAAGCGCTCGGAAACATAACACTTTTGGACAGTTACTACACACCATTTGTCCTGTAAAGAAAGCTCTTGTACCAACACAAGAAAAATTAAATAAAAAGCTCAATCGTAGTACCTTGTCTGTCGTTTTTAATGAAGCATACACACACACACACACACACACACACACACATATATATATATAGATATGAAGAAATATAGTCTTAAAATGTGCTATATTTATGGGATAAAGTGCTCAATATCAGGGATAGAGCGTGTGTAAATATAAAAGTGAAAATAGAAGTCAACACTTAAAGGCGACAGTCTGTTTCATGCTGGATGCAATCGTCAGGCCACGGGTGCTGTTATTTTTCTCGGCTATTTATATATACGGGTCAGTGGTGCATTGTGGGTTGTCTATTTTGGCGGTTATTTTACCGGCAGTCGTTTATTTGGTTATTTATTTATTTGGGTCAAATTATTTTGCTTGTTTTTATTTATTTTTTATCTTATATATTTATTTATTTTTAATTTTTATTTTGACCGGTGTTTTTATTAACGTAGTAAAAATTTGTTTATATAGCTTATTTAATAGTTTTTTTGTTTGTTTGGGAAGATAATTAAAGCTATTTGTTCAATTTTGGGGTTGATTGTTGTAGTTTTTTCTAACTATTATTTTTGGTGGAACAGATTTAATGTAATACATGAGTAGATCCAATAAATGTTTATTATAAACTGTTACATTGTATCATGCAACTTCCAATGTAACAGTTTATACTAAAGAATTTTTTTTCCATTTGAAAGTAACTGCTGGGTAATTAAGTGAGAAGAAAAAGACTATCCCTTTAAAATAGTCATTTCCTCGGTGGTATTTGACAATCCAAAACAAATTCGCGTTCTATGTTCGCTTCATTGGTTTCTTTTCGTGAGTGGGGATTGGAATGAGTGGGATGAGCTAGACAATTGTATATTTATAACAACATTATATTTATTCTCGAAAAAAAAGAAAGAAAAAATTCTTTAAAAATTCTGATTGGGAGGAGAAAACAAAAAAAAATACCTAAACTTTGATTGAGCTGCAAAAGTTAAGAGAATCAAGAGAAAAAAATAAACAAAAATAGGAGAAAGTAATCGTTATTGTTGATTGCCGTCGGCCGTAGACAATAAAGCATAGCCTAGCTACCTAGCTTCAGGGTTACCCATCGGGACTGCCTGCGCGGACATCTATCCATGCGTGACATGCTAACCCGAATGTTAGTCATCGGGACGCAACAGTTAGAAATGCTGACACGGTCACCTGAAGATGAAAGATTCTAGGCATCGATAAGACAGACCACCCCCAAAAGTTAAGACGTTTAAAATCATTAAAGCCATCGGAGAAAGCAACAAGGACAACTCCGGTTTATCTGTTCAGCAAACGTGTATGGAGCACGAACCGTGAGATAGACAAATCTATCTAATATTATTAATCTGGTTACAGCCATTTTCAAGGTAGGAATTAATCAGATATGGTAAATTACATATTCCAATGCCAACCTGAAATCAGAAAAACTATTAGAAGTGTTGAAATGCTCAATATATACCAAAAATCGTTCAAATCGTATTAGAGTATAACTGTCCATCCCACAAAATGTTTAATATCTAAAAATATAATAAACTAATTGGATTTCTTATTTCCAGGTTTTCAGAGAAGACGTTAATCCATCTTGAAACCATTTGTCGTAAGAATCACTGAGAAACCCTTTCAGCTATTCAGCTAGAAAGTTAAAATCGTTTTGTTTCAGATCCGGTGCCTTCTCAACTGAGCAATGTTAAGAGGAAAAAGATCATTCAGGCCTTCAGTAATGGTACCAACATTCATACTCTGGCTTCCCTCTTCAAAGTCCATTCAAGAACTATCAAGGGAATAGTGGATACGTTTAAAAAAGAGGGAACAGTAGATGGAAAAACTGAATCAGGAGGTCACAACAGGAAGAGGGATCATCATTCCACCTTCGCGAGATCAATTACAAAAGATCCAACTCAATTCACCATACGTTTGGCACGTGAGAGAAGGGTTCCAGTCCAAAGAGCAGTGAAAAAAGACTTAAAAATAAAATCGTACGTGAAATGTGTGAGGCACCTTATTGCTTCAGGACAGAAAGTTAGAAAATTAGAGAGGCCGAAGATCATTTTGAAAAAGTAAGAAAATTATCCTGGAGTAATATATATATATATATATATATATATATATATATATATATATATATATATAAAGTGGACATGGAAGTCAGCACTTAGAGGCGACAGTCTGTTTCATGCTAGTGCAATCGTCAGGCGACTAGTGCTGCTATTTTTCTCGGCTATTTATATAAGGGTCAGTGGTGCATTATGGGTAGTCTATTTTGGCGGTTACTTTTACCGGAAGTCGCTTATTTGTTTATTTATTTATGTCAAATTATTTTGCTTGTTTTTTTGTTTTTTTATTTTATTTTTATTTTTTATCTTATATAATTATTTATATATTTTTTATTTTGATCGGTGTTTTTGTTTAACGTAGTAAAAACTTGTTTATATAGCTTATTGTTGGTAGTCTATAATGGCCGTCATTTACCGGAAGTCGCTTGTTCGCTTGTTTATTTGGGTCAAATTGTTTTGCTTGTTTTTATTTATCTTCATTTTTATTTTTTATCTTATATATTTGTTTATTTGTCATTGATTAAATCTATTTGTTGAATTTTGGGGTGTGATGTTGTGGTTTGTTCTGACTATTATTTTGGTGGGAACAGTTTTTAATTTTTCTATTTAGGTTGGTTATCTTTATTTGTTTTTCCAAAGGGCTAGTTTATCGTAATCGGTTGTTAGTTTATTTATATATTTGGATGTATTTAGATCGATTTATTATACTTGTTGTTATTTATTTGTTATACTATATATTTTTGGCT
>OZ038509.1:70508269-70573269 GCA_964036315.1 Acanthosepion esculentum | reverse complement strand
AGGAGATCATAGATATGAACTATAGAAGGAACGTTTCTTTTGCAAAAACAAAAGTAATAGTTGAGGGGTGCATGGATGACTCTTCCTGCGCAGAGGTAGTGGATTGGATGGGTCGGAGTAGCTCTAATCGAATCCAGTAATGCTGAGGGCTGTAGCCTTCCATTAACTATGGAGGAGTTGAGTGAATCTTTGAGTCGAGCCCATTATGCAACCGTGGGGCCGGACGATTTTCGGTTCCTGGAGCAGCTGACGAGCAAATCGTTGCAACTGTTGCTAGAGTTGTTTAATAACATATGTTTAATAACATGCTTTCCGGATTTGTGGGGGCAGTCTTTCGTCATTCCTGTTCCGGAGCCTGGGAGTGATGACTCGGACCCTGGACTTTGCAACCCGGTGTCGTTGACCAGTTGTCTGTGTGGGTCTGTGGAGGAAGTGGTCAGTAAAGGTTGACTTGGTGTTCGGAGTGGGAGCGACCTAGTCAGTGATTGTTAGTGTGCATTCGGGAGGGAAGAAGGAGCCATGGACCGCTTGGTGTAGGAAGGGACTTTTGTCGGGGAGGCGTTTCTTCGGGAGGAGCATCTCACGGCAGTCTTTTTCGACCTGAAGGGGCCCGTGATGCTGCATAAGGGTTCCGCATATTGGGAGATCTGCATGGGCTGGGCCTGGGAGGTGGATTGGCACAGTTCTTGGGAAACATCCTAGGGAGCCGAATTCTTCAAGCCTGAGTGGGGGTGCACTGTTGCAGGTGCAGGTGCAGGTGCAGGAGGAGGGAGTTTCGCGGGGAGGCGTTTTATCAGTGACACTTTTTTGCGCTGGAATCAGCTACATGGTTGGGTCCCTGGGCCCAAAAGTTAGATGCTCCCTCTGTGTTAGTAATTTTTGATCATGTGCAGGTCTCGACGTGTAAACGGAGGGGCAACTTCAGCAATGCTTGGGTGAAGTGCAGAGGTGGGCCACGGAGGATTGGCTTTTAAGAGCAGGAGCTAGATGTGTACATTTCTGCAGGTTAGGATAGCTGCATGGTGATTAATCTTAGAAGTTGGATGGGGCAGAGGTTGCAGCATGGGTTTCTGGGTGTGTGGTCTTTGACGGGAAGCTGCCTTTCATCCCTCATCTGATGTGTTTATTGGCGAAATGTATCGGGGTCTTGCAGCTGCGTGCTAAGTGGGGCGGGGAGGATCGGTTTGCTTTGGTCGAGCTGTGTGGATCGCGGCTGGATTATGCTAGTCTCATATATGGAACAGCCAGAAAGTCGTACATAAAAATCCTCAACTCAATTTACGATCAAGGTCTCAGATTAGTGCTCGGTGCCTTTAGAACATCCCCCGGTGGAGACCTTATAAATAGAAGCTAGGGAAAACGTTCAAAATCTACGGCGTATTAAACTGGAAATACAGTATTATTTAAAAATTAAATCATGCTCAACTAATCCAGTTTATAGAAGTACATTTGACCCAAATTATTGCGTTCAATTCCGTGAAAGCAGATAACGCCATATAACCATACGGACTTAGGATGAAATCCATTGCTGAAGAATTCGGTACTGTTTTATCAAATATACAAGAAACAATGGTATCCAGTATACCACCATGGACGATTGAACATCCTGAAGTCATTCTTGAAATGCCTAATTTTCGAAAAAAAAACAAAAACAAAAAAGAAACACCCTCTCACATTTCTGGAGAAATTCCTGGAAATATTGGAAAACTTCCGGGATTACTGAATCATGTATAAGGACGGATCAAAAAGGGGGGGAAGAAATAGGATGAGCAGCTGTAAGCCAAAAAATTACTAAAAATAAACGCCTCCCAAAGCGAAGTTCGATTTTAACTGCTGAGGCTTAACTAAGTTAGCTCAACACATCATCACTGAAATCAAACTAAAGAACTCCCTAATTCTTTCAGACTCACTCTCCGTCCTATCAGTTTTGGGGAGATGGAAACAAATCCAACAATCTAATGATTATTAAAATTTGACAGACAATCAACACAATGACCAAAAAGAGAAATATAATATTCTATTAGACCCCTAGCCGAATTGAAATAAAAGGTAACTGTAGAGCCGACCTAGTAGCCAAATCAGCTTTGGATATCAATGTGGATACAGGGATTAAGGTCCCATATACAGATTTTAAGGAGGAGATAAATGAATATATTTTTTAAAAAATGGCAAGAGGACTGGGACGATTATCTATAGATTGCAATTTTACAATACGAATAACATGTTTGAGCTGTTCGAGAAAGGAAATCTGGAGGATATACTATTATTTCTAAACGGAGGCTACCTCTAAAGAAAATATAAAACAGAAGATAATAACGAGAAAACAAAGTTTTTATAATAAAGGAATTAAAAAAAATATATATCTACGAAAACAGACTCTCGATAAGAAACCCACTTTGCAGAAATAAAACAAAGAAACCGGATATGTATAGAATAAATATTGCCCACAATGCTTTATTGAAGGAAAGAATAATACCATTAATGTATTTGTCTCTCGACACAGGCCCTCTTTGCAAAACTATTTATGAAACTTGATTGGCAAAGTGATTTGATTACAAAGAATACATTTTTTATTCATACTTATATATATATATATATGAATAAAAAATGTATGTAAATATATATATATATGTAAATATTTATATATATATATATATATATATATATATATATATATATATATATATAAATTTTGTTGGCATTAAATAATCCTTTGAGATTGATATGCCATAAATCAAAACAAACAAACCTATTATTCTATCTATCTATCTATCTATCTATCTATAACAGTCTCTTTATATCTATCTATCTATCTATCTATCTATCTATCACATTCTCTTCATATCTATCTATCTATCTATCTATCTCAGTCTGTTTCTATCTATCTATCTATCTATCTATCTATCACAGTGTCTTCATATCTATCTATCTATCTATCTATCTATCTATCTATCTATCTATCTATGTATCTATCTATCTATCTATCACAGTCTCTTCATATCTATCTATCTATCTATCTATCTATCTGTCTATCTATCTATCTATCTATCTATTTATCTCAGCTTTTCACTTTGCTCCGTTATATTCGTTACCGTTTGCCTTTTGGTTTGAAATCACCTTCATACAAATCGTGTTCACTTCCACAGCTGTCCGCTTTCTCAAATTATTGCCCCATTCAGTTTTATAGGCACGAAATGCCAACAGCTGTCCGTTGCGTTAAATTTCTTCGCAACGCAGCTTGTGTAATAACTTGTCCAACTGATCGAGTTATCGATTAGCCTCCATCGAACGACCGGGAAAATCTTTGGAGACTGTCTGTTATCTAACCTCACCATGACCTGTTAAATGGACGCGCCATCATTTTCTGTTCCGATCTTTAATCCGCCGCCCTCTCTGGTATTCAGTCAAATTTACTTTTTTAGGTTCTCTTTGAAATCAAACATTGTTTTTCCCCCTTATTTTGCCGCTCTTTTTTCTTATGCTTCTTTCCGATTCTTTCCTTTGCTTTTTATCATTCCGTTTTTTCTTGATTTGTTTTTTCTCTAACATTTTTTCCATGATTTTTTCTTATTTTTTCTCATTAATATTTCTTTCTTTCTTTCTTTCTTTCTTTCTTTCTTTCTTTCTTTCTTTCTTTCTTCTCATTGCACATCCTTCCTCCCTTTTTTCTTACTTTCATGACATTACTCTTTCTATCTTTCGTTTCTTTTTTCTTACTTACTTCTCTTTACGGTTTCTTTCGTTACTTTTTCCTAACTTTCTTCACTTAACTCTCTCTTTCTTTCTTATTACTTACTTCCCTTTCATAACTCTTTCTTTCGTTACTTTTTTCTTACTTTCCTTTCATAATTCTTTTTCTTACTTTCCTTTCATAATTCTTCTTTCGTTTCTTTTTTCTTACTTTCTACTCTTTACTCTTTCTTTCGTTTTTTTTCTTACTTTCTCCTCTTTATTCATTCTTTTGTTTCTTTTTATTACTTTCTTCTCGTTACTCTTACATTGTTTCTTTTTCTCACTTTCTTTTCGTAATTCGTTCTTTCGTTTCTTTTTTCTTACTTTCGTCTCTTTACTTTTTCTATTGTTATTTTTTAAAACTTTTTTCTCGTTACTCTTCTTTTCGTTTCTTTTTTTACTTTCTTTTCGGTACTCTTTATTTCATTTCTTTTATCTTACTTTCTTCTCTTGACTCTATCTTTCGTTTTTTTTTCTTACTTTCTTCTCATTAGTCTTTTTTTGTTTTTTTTTCTTACTTTCTTCTCGTTACTCTTTCTTTCGTTTCTTTTTTTCTTACTTTATTCTCTTTCCTTTTTCTTTCGTTTCTTTTTTTCTTACTTTCTTTTCTTTATTTTTTCTTTCGTTTCTTTTTCTCACTTTCTTCTCGTTACTCTTTCTTTCCTTTCTTTTTACTTACTTTCTTCTCATTACTCATTTTTTCTTACTTTCTTCTCGTTACTCTTTCTTTTGTTTCTTTTTTCTTACTTCCTTCTCTTTACACTTTCTTTCGTTTCTTTTTCTTACTTTCTTCTCTTCACTCTTTCTTTCGTTTCTTTTTTCCTACTTCCTTCTTTTTACTCATTCTTTTGTTTCTTTTTTCTTACTTTCTTCTCGTTACTCTTTCTTTCGTTTCTTTTTTCCTACTTCCTTCTTTTTACTCATTCTTTTGTTTCTTTTTTCTTACTTTCTTCTCGTTACTCTTTCTTTCGTTTCTTTTTTCCTACTTCCTTCTTTTTACTCATTCTTTTGTTTCTTTTTTCTTACTTTCTTCTCGTTACTCTTTCTTTCGTTTCTTTTTTCCTACTTCCTTCTTTTTACTCATTCTTTTGTTTCTTTTTTCTTACTTTCTTCTCGTTACTCTTTCTTTCGTTTCTTTTTTCCTACTTCCTTCTTTTTACTCATTCTTTTGTTTCTTTTTTCTTACTTTCTTCTCGTTACACTTTCTTTCATTTCTTTTTTCTTACCTTCTTCTCGTTATACTTTCTTTTTTCTTACTTTCTTCTCGTTACTCTTTCTTTCGTTTCTTTTTTCCTACTTCCTTCTTTTTACTCATTCTTTTGTTTCTTTTTTCTTACTTTCTTCTCGTTACTCTTTCTTTCGTTTCTTTTTTCCTACTTCCTTCTTTTTACTCATTCTTTTGTTTCTTTTTTCTTACTTTCTTCTCGTTACACTTTCTTTCATTTCTTTTTTCTTACCTTCTTCTCGTTATACTTTCTTTTTTCTTACTTTCTTCTTGTTACTCTTTTTTTCGTTTCTTTTTGCTTACTTCTCGGTATTCTTTCGTTCCGTCCTTCTTTCTCTCTTTTCTTCTCTTTCCTTTTTTCTACTTTTTTCTCATTAATCTTTCTTTCTTTCTTTCATTCTTTCTTAAGTCTTTCTTCTCATTACTTTTTCATTCCTTGCTTTTTTCTAATTTTCTTTTCATATTCACCCTTTCTTTCTTTTTCAACTCTTTCCTTTGTCTATATTTCTTCTCTTTGCACATTCTTTCTTATTTTTCCTTACTTTCATCACATTAATCTTGCTTTCGTTTCACTTTTCTTACTTTTTCTCATTACGCTTCTTTTCGTTTCTTTTTTTACTTTCTTTTCGGTACACTTTCTTTCGTTTCTTTTTCCTTAATTTCTTCTCATTACTATTTTTTTCTTACTTTCTTCTAGTTACTCTTTCTTTCGTTTCTTTTTTCTTACATTCTTCTCTTTACTCTTTCATTCGTTTCTTTTTTCTTGCTTTCTTCTCGTTACTCTTTCTTTCGTTTTTCTTATTTACTTATTTTCTACTCCTTACTCTTTCTTTCGTTTCTTTTTGCTTACTTTCTTCTCGTTACTCTTTCTTTTGTTTCTTTTTTCTTACTTTCTTCTCGTTACTCTTTCTTTTGTTTCTTTTTTCTTGCTTTCTTCTCGTTACTCTTTCTTTTGTTTCATTTTTCTTATTTTCTACTCCTTACTCTTTCTTTCTTTTCTTTTTGCTTACTTTCTTCTCGTTACTCTTTCTTTCGTTTCTTTTTGCTTACTTTCTACTCCTTACTCTTTCTTTCGTTTCTTTTTGCTTACTTTCTTCTCGTTACTCTTTCTTTTGTTTCTTTTTTATTGCTTTCTTCTCGTTACTCTTTCTTTCGTTTCGTTTTTCTTATTTTCTACTCCTTACTATTTATTTTGTTTCTTTTTTCTTACATTTTTCTCGTTCCTCTTTCTTTAGTTTTTTTCTTACCTTCTTCTCGTTACTCTTTCTTTCGTTTCTTTTTTCTTATTTCTCGTTATTCTTTCTCTGTTTGCTTCTTTTTCTTTTTTCTACTTTTTTCTCATTAATCTTTCTTTCTTTCTTTCTTAAATTTGTCTTCTCATTATTCTTTTGAACATCCCAAGATATAAACTACGAATTGGAGACAAAATATCAAGAAAGTACAAAAATTTAAATATCTAGGAAGTTTATTAACAGATGACGTACATTGTGACATCGGAGCCTGAAGGCGCATTGGTAGAGCGAAAGATGTCTTCCAAAAATTAAGTAGCAAGATAAAAACGGTGAAGCCCAGGCCGTTGCATTAGACATCTCGAAAGCCTTTGGCAGAGATTGTCATTCAGGTCTTCACCACCAGCTGTGGACAATTTTTTGAATTGATCCAATTTCTCCTATTAAATATTGAAATGAGAGTCATCCTTAACGGCCACTCGTCTGGATCCTTTCGTACTAAAGCGGATGCCCCCTACTCTCAGGGCTCCATCCTTGGTCCTACCCTATTGTTAAATTTTATTTATGACCTTCATGCTCTTAACTTGGCATCTCCGCTGACAACAGAATAATTTCCACCTGCTTCGATAATACGTCTTGTAAATCTGACAGGGTCAAAATGGCAGCGAATGGCCAAAACGACCTCAAGACAGTAGTTAACTGGGGTAAGATGACTTGTTAATATTAACGCTTCCGAAACTGCCTTGATACTAATTCTGATCAGTTCAACAAGGTCAAAATGGCAGCTGATGTACAAAACGACCTCAAGACCATCACTAACTGGGGCAAAAGATGGCTTGTCAATTTTAACCCGTCGAAAACTTAACTTCTCTCAATTAATCATCTGCATGACCCCTCTCTGCCTTTCATCAGCATGGCTGATGCTATCCTCCAGGAAAGTGGCTCGTTGCGCCTTCTCGGGCTCACGTTCTCTGCTGATACGAACTGGAATGGCTATATTGAATCCATTGCTACGTTGTCATATTTGTCCATCTTTGTTGTCATAGTCACAACGTTTTGGCTGTTGTATGCTCTAGATGTCAAGTGATTGGAATTTTGAACTGAGCCCTTTTTGTCCACCGGGGTAGTTTGTTCTAGTTCCACATGACATGCTTCTTCTGGATCTCTCAGTTTCAGTTATTTCTCTTTAGTAACCTCAACACTCCAAGTTCTTGTTCACCTCTGCTGTGGCCAGGGATTGAACTAGCAACTCTTTGGCTCCTACGCTGATGACACAACTATTTACTCCTGCCTTGATAGTAAGGCTGACCAGTCTGACAAGGTCAAAATGGCAGCCGATGTCCAAAACGACCTCAAGACCATCACTAACTGGGGCAAAAGGTAACTTGTCAATTTTATCGCTTCCGAAACTAAACTGAACTTCTCTCCATTAATCATCTGAGAGGCCCCTTTCTGTCTTCCATCAGCATGGCTGATGCTAACCTCCAGGAAAGTGACACACTGCGCTTTCTTGGGCTCACGTTCTCTGCTGATATGAACTGGAATGACTCGATTGAAGCCATTGATACATGAGCCACAATGAAAGTCGGTAAACTATGTAGAGAGAGACAATTTTTCTCTCCAGAATCTATCACACATATCTATAAGTCTACCATTTGTACATGCTTAGAATATTGCTGCCACATGATCTGGTGTCTTTTCTATTTATCTTGAGCTTCTTGATAAGATCCAAAGAAGAATCTGCAATATTACTGGTCCTGATCTGGCATCTCAGCTCCAGTCACTTTCCCACCACCGTAAGGTTTTCTGTCTGTGTCTTTTCTAGAAATACTTTCATGGTAATTGTTCGGATTAGCACTTCGCTATGGCACCCAGACTTTATGAATTTAAACGCATTACTAAACTGGCATCGAGATTTCATCAATTTACAGTTGAGACAGCTAGATGTAACCGTAAATTCTTTGCTAACAGTTTATTTTCTCGAACTTCTCGCTTGTAGAACTCCATTCCGGCTCCATACTTTCCAGCCAACATTAATCTGCAAAAATTTAAATGCAATGTCAATCGCTATCTGTCGTCCTCCTGATTACTCTCTTCTCTTTCTGCTCATTATTATTATTGTTTCTGTTCCTAATTCTTCCACCCCCTGTAACCCCTTGTGTCTTAGTGGCTTTACTGCCTTGCTTGTAGAACTCACTTCCGGTTCCATGCTTTCCAACCAACTTTAATTTGCAAAAATTTAAATGCAATGTCAATCTCTATCTACTGCCCTTCTGATTACTCTTTCCACTTTCTGGCCATTATTAATGTTTTCGTTCCTAATTCTTTCACATTCTGTAACTCCTTGTGTTTTAGTGGCTTTGCTCCCTTGCTTGGGGTGATTCGGATTAAAAAAAATTAAGAAACAGGTAAAAAATTTGTTAAAAACAAAGAAATGAAAACTGGATAGTTTCGACATATCGAAGTTAATGTTGGACAGTCTTCTCACAGATGAAGAAAAAGAACTTGAAGCAACAGAAATGTGGTTCTACAGAAGGATGCTGAGAATACCATGGATTGAACATGTGAGCAACAAAGAAGTTTTAGACAAAATGGAAGCAAAAAAGACACTTAAACTTAGAATCGTATAAAAAAATAGTTGTAGCGTCTAGAGCACATAATGCGGAAGTAAGGCTTAGAAAATTTGACACTCACAAAACATATTGAAGAAACTAATTTTAACACTCACAACACATATTGAAAAACCTATTGTGATTTACGGCACCCAACTTATCCCCAGAGATCCAAAACACTCTCACAATACATAGTTTTACCTTTCTTCTTTTAGCTGAACTGATGGAGACCAAGAGAACATAAGCCAAGCTTTTCTCTGGCGAAACGCGTCTTTGATTTAAAAAAAAATCTTGTATTTTTAATTTTGTGTTGTTTGTTTTTTTATCATTTTCATAAGAGAGACATACATTGGGACAAACCTTTAAATCACACTCGTATTACACTAAAACAAACATGACTATAAATTTTATAAATGTCACCATCTATAAACACACATCAAACATATCTTTATTATGTCACCAACTTTTAAAATGCCGTACATAAAGAGCTTGGGATATGTCTACCCACTACCACAACCGGTGTAACTTAAATTCTTTCACCCTCACACAAAACGTCACCATATCAATATGCGGACAACCATAAACTTAGATAAAAAGTGCCAACTAGAAGCACACACACACACACACACACACACACAAACACACACACACGCAATATACCCACACACGCGCGTGCAGAGACGCATACACACAAACATACAAAAAGACATAATCACGAACACATTGACACACAAACGAATATACATTATAATCCCACAGAGATAAACTAGAATTATGATATCCACACACACATGAATTATACATACAAACGCTGCTTGACAAAACTGACATTCATGAAGGCTGCTTAACAAATAAAAACAAATAAAATTAAAAATAGCAGGTGTATTTTCTCTTCCAGATTTCATTCTCTGATGAAGCTTTAATAAAAGCGAAACAAGTTATATTTATAAACGTTTCCTATTTTTTCTTCATCATATCATTGAGTCGGATTCCAATCTATATTTGATCACAATTCATATATATATATATATATATATATATATATATATATATATATATATATATATATATATATATATATAAATATATGTGTAGATATATATGTATGAATGTATATGTATAGGTGTGTGTGTACACGCCTATATATATGTATGTACGTGAAAATATAAATATGATGTGTATGTTTCAAACACGCCTTTTTCCAACACGACACGAGGAATAAACAAAAAGTGGGACTTACTCTTACGAGGAATGTTGTTGGGTGTAGAGGTCTCAATGTGAAAATGATACAGTCTGAGTAAGAGCAGATGCCACGAAAATATTTGTAGAAAAGACAGAGGGAAGCCATATCACATCTGTGAAAAGTGACTGGAGTCGAGACCCCAAGTCACAACCGATCACATTGTATATCCGTCTTTGGATTTTGCCGAGAATCTCGAGATGAACAGCGGGGGCACCAGACCATATATGGCAACAGTATTCCATGGACAAATAGTAGATTTGTAGATGTGAAGGATGGGCTCAGACAAGAACAACCTTCTGGTGCGACACAGAGAATCGACCTTTCGTGCGGTAGAAAAATTGTTCAAAGCAAATTTGAATTATCGATTTTAACGTGATTTGCTAAATAAATTCAGACGAACCATATTTTACGCCATGTCAGATTCACAACAGCTATATAGTAAGTTTAAATAAATATAATAGTAAATAAATAATTATTTATTATAAATCACACCATTTAGTAAATAAAATTTACTATTTATTTAGTAATTAGCCTAAAAGCTGCCTTTCGAGTAGACCCTAGACAAACTCTTGTGGTCGGCTTTTTTGCCTTCGGGATTTTAAATTCAGCGTCTTATGTACATAAAAATTATAAGAATTTAGAAATAATAAAATTATTTTATCTTTATCTGACACCTTAATTCGGCATAATCTTTCTTCGCATACGCAGTCGATCTCCATAGTTTTGTTTACATTTATTTTGCGAGCAATTTTTATTTTCTTTAAAATCATCATTTTTTATGATGCATTCACATAAGTAAGTCCCTCTTAAAAAACAGTAGGGAATCAGAACTATGTAATATTCCAAATACGTCACGCGTGCTAGAAAAAGAAGAAAAAACATATGAGCAACGTACCTTATCTCGCTTATGTTTTATTTACCGTTTAATTAGATGATATTAATTGCAGTTGCGACGAAAAGCGAATTTAAATTTAAATCCTTAATGAAGAATTGTTTTTTAAACAGTTCACTCTATTCGATATTTAAAGTTAACTTTAACTGAGTTATTTAATGGTTATTCGCATGTAACTACAGTAATTACTACCAGTTATTTCAGTTTCTTTATGATAAGCCGAGATAGAAAAAAAGACGGACGGACGGACACACATGCACTGCACTTTATTTATATAGATAATTCAAATTCAAATTTTAAGATTAATTTTTGTTATTAAATATCGATTTAAATTCTAATGTACATCTTAATTTTTAATTCATACTTTAATTTTAATTTTTTTAATTTAAATATTTAAATATATTTGTAATCTGTTTTCTGCTTGATTACATATTCTCTTTATTCTCAATTAGATTCAAATATTTGGCAATTTATAAACATGTAAGGTTTTTCTAAGACATCCAACAATAGAAATGTAAGAGAAAATTGGTGAGAGATTGTAAAGGTTACGGAAGGCCGTAGAAAGTTTAAAACGCAGACGATACACCAGATTAACTGACGCCTAAAAGAACAGAGAAAAAAAACGGTAATAGTAGTTTTCCTATTTTCATGAATAAAGATTATGTTTCTTTGAACTCCAAAAGAATGCAGCTTAAAGCGATTTAATACTTTGAACCCCCCTATATATATATATATATATATATATATATAGTTTTTGCCAGTGTATGCATATATATATATATATATATATATATATATATATATATATATATAGTTTTCGCCAGTGTATGCATATGCATATATATATATATATATATATATATATATATATATATATATATATATATATATGCATACACTGGTAAAAACAGATAGACTACTCACGGACACACACGTGAATCCTACGCAATACAGGAAGAATGTATTGTATGTGGATATATCTATCTCTCTCTCTCTATCTATCTATCTATCTATTTATCTACATATATATATATATATATATATATATATATATATATATATATATATATATATATATTTGAATTGGACAATGTCCGACAATTTATTTAAAGACATTTATGATATGTTTAACGTTCTTTTTATTTGCTTAAATACTTGTATCTATAAAAAGAACGTTAAACATATCATAAATGTCTTTAAATATATATATATATATATATATATATATATATATATATGAGGTTATAATTTTTATTTTTTTATTTTTTTGTATTGTGATATGTACATTTCCCCCTAAAGTGAAGGTTTGAAATGCCGAGCTCTAAGTTCCACAATTGCACCATCTCCGTGAAGCAATTCAGTAAAAAAGACCGAATCGGCGACAGAGTGTTCTTCTTCAACACGACAACACCCGTCCTGATATCGCCAATAGGACCAAAAGCGTTATTCAAGAATTTGGATGGGAAGTGCGCCCTTATCCTCCGTACTCGCCAGACTTGGCACCATCCGATTTTCATCTTTTTCTATCTCTTTTCAATGCCTTACGTGATGAAACGTTCAATACTGATGTTGCATTCAGGGTTTGGTCAGACGAATTTTTCAGTTCAAAACCAGAAGGTATTTTTAGCGTCAAGGAACAGAAAAACATTGTGACTAATGGTGCAACGGAGATTATATTGTTGACTAATTTTATGTAATTTAACATTGTAAGACTATTACAATAAAACATTTCGAAAAAAGCTCACGACTTATTGCCCAACCCACTATACTAAAACATTATTAACTACTGGTTGTCAGTTAACCTAGAACAACATTTTTTTTCTTAATGGGCCAAATTAGAAATTTTGGTATATTCACCGGGCCACAATAATTATTCTTAAATTTCAAAACGTTGTGAATATCGAATTTTAATAACAAATATATATATATATATATATATATATATATATATATATATATATATATATATATATATATATATATATATAAATTGTTAGAGGAACAAAACCGTAATATTGCAAGGAAAACGTAAAATTTATTCCTCATAGGCATTATGAAAAATAAAAAATAAGAGATGAAAACACTGACAAGACAGACCAACCGGTTTCGTTCCCAAGCTCATCAGGGTCGACTGGGAACATAATAATTTATTTCAAATTACTTTCACTCACACAAACACGCTACATACAATTAAAACGTTAAAAATGAAATGACCAATTTGCATGAGGGAAGACAAAAAAAAAAACGCAAATTCGCGCGGCGAAAGAAAAAAGAAAAGAAAGGAAAGCAAAACAGGAAGATAGGGAAGGAAGAAGAGGAGGAAAAAGGAGGGGGACGAGAATATATATATATATATATATATATATATATATATATATATATATATATATATATGTATATATTATAATTACAAATATAAATCACAAATATATTGATTTCGGCATTAAGTGACCCATAGAGGTGTTGATATGCCGCTAAACAAAACCAATCAAAAAATCAACATGAACTTTCATGACATTAATCCATAAAATATCCTAGAATTTCTTAAATGGAACTGTATTCCAAAAATATAACATGAAACTGTATTCCAAAAATATATCATGAAACTGTATTCCAAAAATATAACATGAAACTGTATTCCAAAAATATAACATGAAACTGTATTCCAAAAATATAACATGAAACTGTATTCCAAAAATATATCATGAAACTGTATTCCAAAAATATAACATGAAACTGTATTCCAAAAATATAACATGAAACTGTATTCCAAAAATATAACATGAAACTGTATTCCAAAAATATATCATGAAACTGTATTCCAAAAATATAACAAAAAACACACATATCACTTCCTATAGTAAGTATGCCAAAACACTTGTATATGCACAAAATCTGTGTGTCATTTACCATGTATTCAATTGCGAAAGCAGAATAACCTTTTTCATTTTTGTTACTTCCAAGCTCTCAAGAAAATTAAATTTCGGCCTTAAATGACCCATAAGGAGTTGATATACCGTTAAACAAATCAACTAACAACTGTTAGATTATTTTTTGTACAGAAGCTCAAAAAGAAAATAATTCTGTGACTGCGATCAATTAACAGCATCAGTTTAATATAGGGTTATTCTACCTTTTTTTTCCCTAAAGGGCCAAATTAGAAATTTAGTTATATTCAACGGGCCACAAAAGTACTTTATATAAATATGCTTTTTAAAAAGTAAAAAACGTTGTTAATGTCAAAATTTAATAACAAAAATATATAATTACAAAAAATCCTGTATTATTGACAGTAAATAAAAAGAAATATACATATAAAAAATAAAATAAATTCAATGTGATTTTTGAAATTGTTTTCCTTTTATAATATTGCCAGTGCTTTGATTTATGGTCAGTCAGTTATATGCCATGGGTGGAGAAGAATAAAATTCATACCTTTCCCAAGGGTATCAGCAGGTAAGTGAATGTAATGGATTCGACTGGAAAGACATTCAGTCAGTTATTTACCTTGGGAGATACACGCTCAGACGATAATGTATCTTTCGATACATGACTGAGGAGGCAGATTTTTTCCCGCAGTAGGTTGCCATTTCTTTCTGCGGTAGACCAGTTGTCATCCAAGGCTATAGAATCCGATCTGTCCTGCTATTTACCCATAGCTGAGGGGAGAAGAATAAAATTCATACCTTTCCCAAGGGTATCAGCACGTAAGTGAATGTAATGTATTCGACTGGAAAGTCATTCAGTCAGTTATGTGACATGAGTGATACACGCTTAGGTGATCATGTATCTTTCGATATATGACTAACGAGGCAATTTTTTTCCCGCAGTAGGTTACCATTTCTTTCTGCACTAGACCAGTTGCTATCCAAGGCTATAGAACCCAGTCTGTCCTGCTATTTACCCATATCCGGGGGTGAGGAGAAGAAGAGGATTCATACCCAAGTGTCAGTCAGTTATGTGCCATGCGTGATACACGCTTAGGCGATCATGTATCTTTCGATACATGACTGACGAGGCAGATTCTTTCCACGCAGTAGGTTGCCATTTCTTTCTGCGGTAGACCAGTTGCCATCCAAGTCTATAGAACCTGGTCTGTCCTGCTACTTACCCATAGCTGGGAGAGGAAGAAGAGGATTCATGCCTTTCCCCAGGGTATTAGCACGTAAGTGAATATAATGGATTCGATTTGAATTCGAACTCGAATCCATTAGATTCACTTTTATGCTACTAGTCTTTATTCTAAGACTCTTAATTAAACGGGAATCACTCAACCTATTTCTTTCGGCTGCTTTGATGTTTTTTTTATGCACGAAAGGAATTGTTCACAGTAGTATGTACTTGCCCAAATGCATAAGTCTTTTCTAGATTACAGTAGAGCAATTTTTTTTTATTTTCGTATATTACACCGAAAACATGTCAAAGTCACTACACAATTGCAGTCGTGTTTCGATGCGTATCAATGCATCTTATCAGGCGATTGTAAATGTCTGGCGAGTGAACGATTGATTTAGATTTAAAAGCAAAATACAGCCTCTTTTTACGTAAGAAAAGAAAAATGTGGCTGATAAGCTTTGTGGGTTTTCCTCTGCTCAACCAATCAAATATCACCTACGTTAAATTTAAATTAAGCAAAGAAGAAAAATAGAATTTGGAACGCTACAAATAATACGAACGTTTTATTAACAAGTCAAATGCACACGAAACGTGATTAACCAATGAAAACCAAACAACATAACAGTAAAAAATACCAGTATGTCTTATATATATATATATATATATATATATATATATATATATATATATATATATATATATACTGGATACACATCAATCAACTTGATGCTTTTCATAAACGCTGTCTTCGTTCAATATGCGGTTCCTCCAAATCTATAAATCGACCATTCGCCCTTGCATGGAGTATTACTGCCATATATGGTTTGGAGCCCCTTCTGTTTGCCTCAGGGTTCTTAATAAGATCCAGAGACGGATATGCAACATAATTGGCCCTGATCTGTCATCTCGTCTGCAACGCTCTCTCACAGATTCGCCATTGCCTCGCTCTGTCTTTTTTACAAATACTTTCACGGTAATTGCTCCGATGAGCTGCTTTCGCTGGTTCCCAGGCCTCATGAATTTGAGCGTCCGACGAGGCTGGCATCCCATTCCCACCCCTTCACCGTTGAAACTGTTAGATGTAGACGTCTCTTCTACTCCAATAGCTTCATGTCTCGCACATCTCGCCTATGGAACTCCCTTCCTTATTCCTGTTTCCCTGACAAATATAATCTCCAACTATTTAAGTGTAGCGTCAATCGACATCTCCAGTTGCCTTGATCTAGCCACTTCCCTTCTCCACATCCTTTGACCTTTCATTCCTATCTGCTCTCACTCCAAATCTTCTTAACCCCCTTGCCTTGATCGATCCACTATCTTTCTCCAGATCCTTTCCTTTACCACTCCTATCTGCTCTTCTTCCAAACCTTCTGTAACCCCTTGCGTGCTAGTGGCTTCCAGCCTTGCTTGGGGTGAAAAGCTTAAAAAAAAATAAAAAATACACAGCAGGACAAAATCTCTAACCCTGATATTTTCATCAAATGTGGTATCGGTGGTATTAAACCCTTTCTAATGCAATCACAGTTCAGATGGGCTGGTCATGTCATCAGAATGAGTGATGATCGGATGCCAAAAATCTTCATGTATAGCCAACTTTTTCATGGTAAGCGTAATGTAGGCCGTTCTTTGTTACGCTTCAAGGACAAACTTAAATACAATTTAATTGCTGCAAACATCGCTATAGAGGAGGTTGAACTCGCGGTTGAAAAGCGATCAAACTGGAGAAACATCTGCCACCGAGGCATAAATAACTCTGAAATGAATCGGCTCAAACATCTGAGAGAATTAAGAACCAACGCTAAATCTCGGGCCCATACATCAGCCCATATGACGGTCAATCCTCCAGCATGTTCCTCGTGTGGACTTGTTTGCAAATCCCGTGTGGGATTGTTATCTCATACGAAACAGGAACATAAAAACTGAACAGAAAGACACTCATACGTCGAAAAGGACAGGAGAGTCCATCACACACACACACACACACACACACACACACACACACACACACACACACACACACACACATATATATATATATATATATAGTATAATAAAAAAACAAGGACTCTACAAGAACAGTGCTTGATGTAAAATATAAAATAATTTCCAACATGCCCAATATAATAAATATACAAAAACTATTTTATTATGATATATATATATATATATATATATATATATATATATATATATATATATATATATATTATGAAATGGACAAAGTCCGACAATTATTTAAAGACATTTTTATGTTTAACATTCTTTTTTATAGATACAAGTATTTAAGTAAATACTCTGTTTATAATAAACAGTATTAAATAACATTTACCGGTCTGAATGTCCGAGAAATTTTCATAGAAAATATTTACATTTGATACGCCATGAGCAGTTATGAATGTACGTGAGAGATTCATGGAAGATTGAAGTTTATAAGCAGTAAATTCGACCTTGCCAACCGAACGAAGTGGCCGAATCGGTTAAGGCACGTCAGGCTATATGACGGTTCCGTATAGGATACAGGTTCGAATGCTGTCGGAGGACGAATATTTATGAAATTACTATATTCTTTGACCCCGTCTTATCTTAAGGTTACCTTATACGCGAAAATATACGACCAACGTTAAATAATATAAATATCAGTATTATGCAACGGTCAGATAATCTGCACCTGACGATTGTGATTTGCATGAAACTTAGTGTTGTGCTACCGCTGTATATATATATATATATATATATATATATATATATATATATATATATATATATATATAAGTAACTATACTCGTATCGAAAAACCTTCGAATTCTTGATTTACCAATAGTTAAATCAATCTCCAAGGGAGAAATAGTTTTAAAAAAGAAAGAGCCAGGAACATGAAAGTCTGTCGAAAATAATCGCACAGATACAGGTTCAAGGCCCAAAGAAAAAAATCCGATACAAGTAAACAAGTAACTAAAGAGCTCGATACAAACGTAGAGCAAACCTAGTCAAATCTCATGAGCCAGACAAACCTACCAAGGTTCTACTTAAGCATATCGTCAGTGTCAGCTGATTAGGTTTGTCTGGCTCATTAGGTTTGACTATATATATATATATATATATATAATTGTTTAGATATAGGAAGAAGTTATGATTGTGTACAGAGCAATGAAATATACTATTATCGTACATTATCGTACTGTTATTAGCGGTATTTTGTGGTTTTCGATGAAGTATAAGTAAATGGCCATTAGTACACCAGGCTGTTTGTAACTGTTTAGATATAGGAAAAGAAAAGGAAGAAGAAGAATCAGTATTCACAAGAGATCATGTGATCAATTGTAAACAAAACTAGGGCTTTTTTAGAGGACGTGTGTAGGCAAAACATGATATAGAATCGGTTTTGTTATTTCGTTTATTTAGAACTTCTAAGGATACAGTAACAACATTTCCAATAACATCATCTTTATATAATCAATAAACATTCGTCTTATATAGGATAAGTTGTTATGGGTCCTTACCTATAACTACAGAATGAACTCTTCCTAACACTATGTATACTACGCCTCTCAAGAGGGGAGACGGAATCGAGTCGAGCCGATAGTAGTTCACTCCAAACCAGACTGACAGTCATACTAACACCTTCTACATCTTGTATTATTATTCCGTGTAATATATCTTCGTTATTTCTACTCTTGCGTTCGTGTTTTTCTTCCTTGGTCCTAACCTGGACCATAACATAAGTATAGCATAAATTCATGAAAATTTGCTACATTTTTTACCTTCGTCATATCTAAAGGTCACCCTATACGCGGAAATTTACGTTAATTCATTTTTTATTTAGTTTTTCCAGTGTTCTTACATTTTCCCTTTTGGTGGGAGTAAGGGGGGTACATAACTCCCCATATTGTCCCAAGCACTTTCAGACACTTCTTTAACCATTTTCAAGAGATGGGGGGTGTTTTCGAGTGCTGTTAAGTTCTTTTCATTTTTTTTATGTATCTATAATAGCATATACAGTGAGTGCTGGTGGCAATAAAAGAGGACTCGATGTAAAATAACAGAGCTAAAAGTTATACTACGAGTAAAAATATATTTTTGTTCCTGGCCATCTTATGCAATCATCATGGTACACATTAGCTCATTTCTTTCTTTCTTACGGTTTATCAGCTTGAAAAATATTTCTTTTAGATTGCAAGCATTTATAGCTCGGGGGAGAAGAGATGGGGCTATATCTTTTCCAAGGATATTTCTCCGTATATGAATATAAAGAACCCGACTGGAATTGGAACTCAGTTTCCAATTATGAGCCATTATCCACCCGCACATCCAAGATTACAGCACTTAGTATTCCCAAGCGGTCGCCCATCTAGGTACTGACCAGACTCAACGTTGCGTAAATCCATTAATCGTACGAGAACTGGTGTTTGAACGTAATACAACTTGAAAGCTGTCCGTTGTAATGTCAGTAATTATAATCTGACGATAATATAGTGGTGCTGTCCAATCTATTTATGAGAAAAATAAATTTATAAAGAATTAATTTATTGCAAAAAGGTAAAAAAAAATAACGAATATGTTAGAAAAAAATAAAATGGGTTCGGTTCGTGTAGTTCCTATTGATACCCCGTTGAGTTATAGTGATTTAATAAACGTAGCTTAGTTGTGGCACAAGGCCGAAAGTATGAGTCACCCAGCGAGGATCGACTCACTTCTCAGTCGTAACAGATATAGCGAGACAAGTTTGCTAACCATCAAATTACGTTTAAGTGCCCTTACCGTTGAATTATAGGTTTGGGAAATTTCCACATCAAGGTACGGTGGCGCCAACTACCAATATCTTTACATACTTTTATCACGTCAGAGTATGCATGTGGTTTGTTTTAAATCAATTATTCTCTACTCATTTATCCAAATAAATAAAATGAACTCAAGAAAATATACAAGCCTGAAAAAAAATAGATTAAAGCCTTCGACTTTGAACACTTTAAGCACTCACTCAATCAATCTTTTTACCTTAAATTATGCCAACCAGCGTGCGCCATTTCTTACACAAGTTTCTTTGGAATAATATAATCATTTCATCGCCGCAATGCTTCTGTTTGGTAATAATATAATTATAAAACTTGGCACAAGAAATTCTTCACTTGCAACCACCCAAGAGGAATGTCAGGGCATTTTTGCATATTTTCTTTGGAACTACGACATGGCAAACAATTTGGTATGCTTCCATATTTTACTTAAAGCCTCAAAGACAAAATGAATATCAAACTAACTCCAAAGAGTATTGTAAATGTAATTTATTATAGCCGGACTCACTATCCCCTACTTAAAAAAAAAAAAATCTACATCGCAAAGCTAAGCTTACGTGTCGGGGGATATTGTAAATTTCTCTGCTCGACGAATTATGAGTTGGGAAAGTTGGCCAAGCCGAGGACTATTCAACATGCAATCATAGCTTGCTTGATACATAAAAAAAGACTGAGATAAATTGATGGGTAATCTGCAAATAAGTATGCGGTGTTTATTCATGTGTTCATTCTATTTGAACACACACACACACACAATATATATATATATATATATATATATATATATATATATATTTATACATACATACATACATACATACATATATATATATATATATATATATATATATATATATATATATATATATATATATATGTACAAATGTAAAAGAACGAAGAGTAAGATTTCAGCGTTCAAAACATTAATTTAAGAAAGGGCTCAATATATAAGTAGAGCAATAAATATTCGTTTATTATGCAGTTACAATATATATATATTTATATATATATATATATATATATATATATATATATATATATATATATATTATTTATTTATTATAATTTTATCATATAGACAAAACCATTTTACTCACAACAAAGATGCAACTTGGTTTCAGTGCATTTTAACTGCACATCTACGGGTGAGGGTCGAAAATAGTTATGAACGATCATGTTTGTAGGCAAGCCCGGATGTAAAACGTCACTTCCTATTTTCTATTTTTTTGAGAAGAAAAATGTACATACAAAATATACATAAAGTATCTGAGTGAAACAATAGTGGTTGTTGATAGCAGTTTGGTGGTGGGTGGACCGGGTGGTTAATGCTGATTGGTGTGTGGACATTTTTTCGTTGATAAACATCGGTCAAAGTTTAGGCACGTCAACTCACAAGCGTCCTAAGTTTGAGAGGTAGGGGAGGGAAGATAGCGATAGGGGATAATATTACATTTAAGTAGGTAAAAAGATTTTCGAGTTATCTTTTTCAAATCCTACTAATATTTTCTATCAATTGTATATTCCATCTGGATTGATGGGCTTGGGGATAGAAGCCATGGCTCGAGGCGGCACAGTGGGTTGGAAACTCGGAATTCACCAAGGCATTTGTGAAGAGCGGCACTATAATTAGTTACTTTTCGAGGCCCGTTGGTGCAGTTGGTATGACGGTTGCGTCGTATCGTAACAGTCTGGGTAGATGAGTCTCAAATATACGACAAAACGGCTGTCCAGTGCTTTCTGCATTTTCTTCAGGATTCTTCTAGACTCGGTGAATTACTTAATTATATATATTAAATAGCAATGTTAATATGTTTAATAGTGAAATCACTTTGCTAACAGGAGTTAATGAGACATTAACTTACTATCAATTCCTTCAAAAATAAGATCTTTAAATTTCGAGTTGTCAGATGGAAGGCATATTTCGGTCTACACATATTTTGCCTTATTGTTTGCCTATGTATGGTAAAATTGTGCGCAGAAGATGACAATTTGAAATTGTCGAAAGTGCTTGGCACGTGTCTTCTACGGTGCTCTATTGTATAACAGACTAGAATATATACTAATAAAATTTTGTTCCTCAATGATATCACAACACTGGTGGTGATTATTGAAAACTAAGCGATATCAATATTTAAATTTTTCAACGTTCAGTTTTCAGTTACCACCTGACGATTGTATCGTAGATGAAACTCAAACTTGTGATATCGGTGAGATAGGAAATGTATTATTATTATTATTATTATTATTATTATTATTATTATTATTATATATCCTTTGAAATTAGTTGAATTTATAGAGAAATAGCGATAAATATTTGAGCTAGAGTGCTTATATATATATATAGAAAGGAATCAACACTATTCAGTAATAGCTTCTTATGATTTTCAGACAAAGTCTCTCTCTCTCTCTCTATATATATATATATATATATATATAATTATATATATATATATATATATATTACAATATATATATATATATATATATATATATATATATATATATATATAGAAAGGAATCCACACTATTCAGTGATAGTTTCGTGTGATTTTCAGACCAAGTCTCTGTCTCTTTGTCTCTCTCTCTCTCCCTCTCTCTATATATTACAATATATATATATATCTATATATCTATATATATATATATATATATACATATATATATATATATATATATATATATATAGTGCTTATATATAAGTCTCTCTACCTCTCTCTCAGTCTCTCTCTCTCTCTCTCTCTCTATATATATATATATACTGAACACACATGAATCAACTACACACACACATACACACACATATATATATATATCCATGTATAGATATAGTATATATATATATTTATAACAGTACCGGCTTACATCCACATAATACACAAAAAGCGCACAGTTTGAAAAAGATCCTCAGCATACAACACCTCCAAACGATATATTCTATGTCTAGATCAGAAAATAGCAAATCACTTTTCCAGAACAAGTTGAGCAACAGATTAGAGCACCTTTTCACATCCAGACACGAAAAGATATTTCTGCTACGCTACCTAAAACCGCATCATTACTATACATAATAAAATTCTATTTACTTATATTCTGTTCTTGATCTCTACCTGAATTTCGACATTATTCTTTCTGAAATTTTCTAACTTTCCACTGCCATTTGCAATTCTATGATTAACTTTATTACTGGCAGCTACATCTTCAGCTCTAGCAGATTGAAAAATCAATTGCAAAGCTAATTTCTGTTTTTGCTTCTTTACTTATTTCGATTTTGAAAAGAATTGTTGACAATTTTCATTTCTGTATCTCACTAAGAAATTAATGAACATTTCTCCTCTATCATTTCTCTTCCCTATTTTCCTACGAGCAGCGACAAAAATTTAGTGAAAATGTAAATAAAAAAAGGTCACTTCTATTCAGCATCAGAATGAGACAGCTAACCGTTCTAGAACAGATGAAAAAGAGACTCTTTAGATAACAGAAAATATGATTCTATAGAATTATGGTCGGAAGATCATGCTTTGAACATGCGAACAACGAGATGACGTTTTAAGAAGAATGAAAACCAAATGGCCGGTCATAATTAACATCAGAAACATATTTATGGGGCACATAATGAACAAAATTGGTCACTCACAGAACATATTGCAATGCAGAAGAGGCAAATAGTTTAAAAAGACGGAAAGGAAGAAAATCGTTTGAAAAATAAACGCTCAAACGTTAGCGGAAAGAGTAATGGTAAGTATGGTCCTAAAACATGAAAAAAAGATCAGAGACAATGATATGCAAATTTATAGATGTGTTTGAACAATATGATTTGAGGTGTGCAGGATGGAAGGAGAAGATAATAGATGGAGCAAAAGGTTGCTTCACTGTTGTTCAGTATTTAAACAACAAGATGGGCGATGGGAAGGATATATAGAAAATATAACAAATGGAATAAAAGGTTGCTCGATTGATTGTATTTAAACAGAAGGAATTCAGAAGGGCAGGATAAACAGAAATGATAACTGTTAGAGTAAAAGGTTTCTTGTTTGTTGCTCAGTGTTTAAACAACAAGACTGGAGGTGGGCAGGATAGAGTAAAAAGATAACAGATGGAGTAAAAGGTTGCTCCATTGCTGCTTAGTGTTTAGACAGAAGGAATTCAGGTGGGCAGGATAGATAGAAATGATAACAGATGGAGTAAAAGGTTGCTCCATTGCTGCTCAGTGTTTAAACAGGAGGAATTCAGATGAGCAGGACAGACAGAAATGATAACAATTGCTATCTCAACTTCAGTCACTTTCTCACCGACGTGAGGTGATTTTCCCTCTGACTTTTCTACAGATATTTTAATGACAACGGCTTTGACGAGCTTTTTTCCCAGGCCCCCGACTATACGAATTTAAGCGTGATAATAAATTGGCATCTTGCTCCCACCATTTTATTGTTGAAATAGCTAAATGCAACCATCACTTCTTCTCCGACAGTATCTTTTCTCGCACTTCCCGCCTGTGGAACTCCCTGTCGTTTACTTGCTTTTCTGGTAACTACAATCCTCAAGACTTTAAATGCAACGTCAATCGTCATCTTTTATCTTCTTGAATACAATTCATCTTTTGTTCGTTGCTCAATCTTTACTATACTCAATCTTTTCTCTCATTTTCGCTCCATCATATCTGGCCTGGTGATACTGCCATTCATCTGGAGGTTCTTGACAAAATCCAAAGAAGGGTGTGTAATGTAAACGATCCTGACTTGGAATCGCGACTTCAGTCATTTTCTCATCGACTTGACGTGACTTCTCTGTCATTTCTACAAATATTTTCATTGAAACTGATCTAATAAGCTTTTTTCCTGGTACTCCGAATATATAAATTTCCGCTTGCAACTAGATTGTCCTTTAGGTCCCACCATTTTACTGTTGAAACAACTAAATGCAAACATCACTTCTACTCTAACAGTTTCTTTTCTCGCACATGCCACCAGTGCGACTCTCTTCCGTTTACTTGCTTCCCTGAAAACTACACAATCTTTAAATGCATATATATATATATATATATATATATATATATATATATATATATATATATATATATATATATATATATATATATATTTAAGTGATTCATCGAGTCTAAAACCTCTACAGAATGCAGTACGCACTGGATGGCCGTTTCGTCCTATATTTGGGACTCATCAGCAGTGCGCATCCACTACCGATAATTGAAACCCTGACAGTTATGTTGTCAAGCAAACACCATACTCTACTGAGATTCACTTAAACGATAGGACTGTGTCCCCTGGAGCTACGACTACTATCACCAAGCTGCTCCATTAAAGTGAATTTCAGTTGAGTTCCACCACGGAATATGTGAGCGAGTGACGCTATATTGAGTCTGATTTTGCTACCTCATAGTCACCGAGGCCCTTTGGTATGGTGTTTGCTTGACAACCTAACTGCCAGGGTTTCAATTCTCGGTAGTGGATGCGCACTGCTGATGAGTCCCAAATATAGGACGAAACGGCCGTCCAGTGCTTTCTGCATTCTGTAGAGGTTTCAGACTCGATGAATCACTTAAATATAATTATCAAATTCTCCTAATAATTTCAAATGTTTATCGTTGCTTGAACCGGCTTCTAATGCTCTGGAGTGAGCGGCTTGGTGATCGTAGTCGTGGCTCCAGGGGACACAGTCCTATGGGTAAAGAGAATCTCAGTTGAGTTCCACCACGGAATATGTGAGTGAGCGGCGCTATATTGAGTCTGATTTGCTACCCGTTCGTCACCGAGGACCGTTGGAACAGTTGGTATGGTATTCTCCTAATAATTTCAACTATATACATAAGTACAAAATTTAAATGCAACGTCAATCGCCATTTATTTTGTCCTCTCTTCAATCGTTTCTATAGTAAGACTTGTCTTTCAATTTCACTCTCTGTACCCACCCCCGTACCCGTACTGGTGGCATTCTCGCCTTACTTGGGGTGATATGATTTTTAAAAAAATAAGGAAAGGGATCAGAGAGACGATTGAGGAATGCAACCGTATATGGTCAAGAGCTGTACAGTCTTCACTTTCTAGTTCCTGTATCGTCCAAAATAGTCCTTGTGGGTGATGAATTATTTTCCACCCGGCAAACTCTTTCCCATAGACCAAACGTTTCAACCCTCTCACTACTTTGTCGCTATATTCTTTAGTTCCACCAGTTCTAACCTTCAGGGCTAAGACCAGCCATGCCACGCCCATTGTTGCGAAACACCCTCCTTCCCTTTGGTGGGATGTAAGTTCTGTTCAAACAATTTCTTTCCACAAACCGCTGCTTTGTGAAACCGGCTCCCTGGATGGTGCTTCCCGGATCCCTTTCAATCTTCAGAAAATAATAAAACCAAAGAACTTAACAACGGAAAAGCTGAGATCAAAAATGGATCGATCCGAATAATAACGTGTTTATTCTTAAAATTCCCGTCATTTCTTCTGCAAAAGTTCAAGGAAATGTCTCTTTTTCATTCTGAATAATAAAAGATGTCGGCGTGTGTGGAAATGCGATTCACTTAGTTGACCAAATTGAAAATGTTTATTGGCAAGAAGGGTTTTTTTTTTCTTTCATGTTCAAGCTGTTGAAACATTATATCGAGTGCGCAAAGTCCATACGCATTTCCCCAGGCTGGAATACATTCCAAGATGGACTGTCAGAAGGCCCAACAGTTAACTCTCACCCTCGGAGCCACTCATGTATATTTAAAAAATAGTTGGCATTATTCCTTCGGGGAGATTGGAGAAATGCTTGAGTGTGGTTTTACGCATGCGTAGCACAAATAACAAGATTATGTAAAAGGCATTTGAATACACAGCTAAAAAGGAAAAAGATGGAATGGCAGAAGTGAAGAAATACTGAGATGTAGATAGAGAGATAGATAGATAGAAAAAAACTAATAGATAGATAGATAGAAACAAACTGATAGATAGATAGATAGATAGATATGAACAGACTGTTATAGATAATTATGAACAGACTGAAATAGATAGATAGATAGATAGATAGATAGATAGATATGAACAGACTGTGATAGATAATTATGAACAGACTGAAATAGATAGATAGATAGATAGATAGATAGATAGATATGAACAGACTGTGATAGATAATTATGAACAGACTGAAATAGATAGATAGATAGATACGAACAGGCTGAGATAGTTAAAAACAAGGTAAAATAGAAAGATATGTAGATATGAACCAATGTAAGTATATCAGAATAAATTTGGGTAGACGGGCAGGTAGATAGATATATAGATATTAACAGGTTGATATATACATATATTGATATGTATATATATATGAACATGATATGAATATATCATATAGATATGAACAGGTTGATATATACATATATTAACATGAACATGATATGAATATATCATATAGATTTGAACAGGTTGATATATACATATATTAATATGTATATATATATATATATATATACATATATATATATATATATATATATATGTATATATATATATATATATATATATATATATATATATATATATACATATATATATATCTATATATATATATATTATATTTAGATAGATAAATAGGTAGATAAATATCAACAGGATCAAATAGTGAGATAGATATGAACATATGTTGAAACAGATAGCAAGATATGAACAGACAGAAATAGATTTTACAGAGAAGCAGATACGAACAGACTGAAAGCTACACATGCTGAGACAAATATGAAGAGAATGAGATTTACACCAAAATATCTTTTATATTACCATTTGAAAACGGATCAACACGTGCATTTTTTAGGATCCCACCACGCATGGGCACACGCGCACATACACACGCATACACATACACACCCAGGTAATTTTATTTTAATTGGCGCCAAAAGTAGTTAATTTCTACTTTAAATAAGGGAAAATTATTGTACGTGGTTAAAATAAAATGTAACATGATTTTCAATTCAAAATTTTATGACAAAAAAGAAAAAAAACATTTTATGATTAAATTTTGCTCTCGTCAAAATATCCTCCTTTACTGCAGCACAAATGTTTTGTAATTCGTTGCAAATATTTCTCAAAGTATAAGTTTAATAATTAATTCCATTCTTTATCCAATGACTTTAAGAAGACTTTTTTTTAAAGACTTTTTTTCATTTTTTTCACACTTCTGTCAAGTTCATCCCATGCTAATTCTGGACTTATTCTAAATGTATAAGTATAAGATGGATGTATACGGAATAAATTCAAATAGCCAAAAAAATACTAGTCTTAAAAGAGTGCTCAATACAGAGTAGAGCAAATATTATTATTTATTCGAAAATTATAACATAAATATGTTATAAAATCACTACAAAAATAGCCACTTTGTTTTAACACTTCTGCTGTCTTATCAAGTGATGGTGTTGAATGTAGAACCTGTACGTTCTATTTTCGAATAAATAATTATATATATATGTCCGACAATCATTTTAATATATTTTCCGTTTATTGCTATAATTTATTTAAGTAAATGGTCTGTTTTTTTAAATTAAAAGTATGAAAATAAAAAAAGGACGTATAAACGGAAAATATATTAAAATAATAGTCGGACTTAATCCATTTCATAATATGTTGTCATTGTTTACGTTGATGGACGTTTCGTGAGTAGAAATGGTCGATCGAGAAAAATCGTCGAAGGTGTGTGTTTATAAACAGTAATTCGGAGTTTGCTAACCAGACTCTTCTTTGTAGCTGAATGGTTGACAGCACGTCAGATCAAATTCCGGTCTCCATTAGGTTTAGACGTTCGATTAATGTCGGAAAAACATATATGTTGTAAGAAAATTATCGAACATTCAGGCCGGTAAATGTAATTAATACTATTTAATTAAAAAAAAAAACAGAGAATATACTAAATTATATCTATAAAAAGAACGTACACAGAGAATACACACACACACACACACACACACACACACAGATATATATATATATATATATATATATATATATATATATATATATATATATATATAGAGAGAGAGAGAGAGAGAGAGATAGATAGATAGATAGATAGATAGATAGATAGATATGAATAGACTGAGATAGATAGATAGATAGATACGACCAGACTGAGATAGATAGATAGATAAATAGATAGGTAGATAGATAGATAGATAGATAGATAGATAGATATGAACAGACTGAGATAGATATATAGATAAATAGATATGTAGATAGATAGATAGATAGATATGAAAACAGACTGAGATAGATAGATAGATAGATAGATAGATAGATAGATATGAACAGACTGAGATAGATAGATATGAACAGACTGAGATAGATAGATAGATATGAACAGACTGAGATAGATAGATAGATAGATAGATAGATAGGTAGGTAGGTAGATAGATAGATAGATAGATAGATAGATAGATAGATAGATAGATAGATATGAACAGAATAAGATAGATAGATAGATATTTAAACAAATTCTGGTCAGAATTGAATCAGACCGGGGGATTGTTATATTAAAAAGTGGTCGATACACAATCCCAAAAATCGAATTTGAAGAGCTTTTAAATATTAAATATTAAACGTTGTTTTTATAGACATAATTTGTTTAAGTAAACGCTCTATTTTTAATTTAACTGGATTAATTATATTAACCGAATCGTCGAAAGTGTATGTTTATAAACAGTAATTCGGACTTTGCTAACCAGACGCTTCTTTGTAGCTGAATGGTTACCATCAAATGATGGTTCTCATTAAGGGTTGCAGGTTCGATTCCTGTCGGAGAAACGTTTATTTTTCTACGAAATTACTCGAACATGATATTATTAATTTGATAATTTATACGGATAATTCCAAAAGTGGCTATAGATCCAGAGAGAGCTCAATGTAAGGACAGAGGAAATGAAGATGACGAAAGCGGAAACTTTAAAGACTCAGCTTTTATAATCATATATATATATATATATATATATATATATATATATATATATATATATATATATATATATATATATATATATATATATATAAAGGAAGAGGTTATAGTTGTTCCAACGAGAGAAAAGTGTGTATATTAAAAAGAAGAAAGAAACCGTGAAACGTTTTTGGTTGTAATGTGGATTTAAAAAAAAAATTATGCTTTATTTTCCATAATTTTACTACACGAGTTTCCGGTCTCGTGACCGTCATCAGGCAAAGCGTGGAGATTTCCACATATTATTAAGAATAATATTTTTTTTCTGATGTTTTTCGATGTTAAAGAAATAGATATATATGTATGTATATTATGCTTTATTTTAGATCATTTTGGAAAATAACGCATTATATTTAAAAAATCCACATTACAATCAAAAACGTTTGCGGTTTCTCTTTTCAATATATATATATATTAAGAGATTTTATGTTTATATATTCTTTTTACAGATACAAATTTTTAAGTCAATTCTCTGTTTTATAATATACAGTATTAAACAACATTTACCGGCGTGAATGTCCGAGAAATTTTAATTGAAAATATTCGTGCTCCGACAGGAATCGAACCTGTATCCTATACGGAACCGTCATATACCTGGACGTGTCTTAACCGATTCGGTCACAGTCTTTGACAAAGAATGCATATGTATTCACATATAATAAGGAAAAAAAGAAACATTGAATTCTTGCAAAAAGAGTCATGGAATATAACATTTAAAAAAGCCAGAAACTGAAAATTAGAAAAATTAAATGGTTATATGTATTTGATACAAGGCCAAGTTTTTACAGCTCCTACAATTCAACGCATTTGAGATATTTCCCAACTAAGTTAATTATTAAGGACAAAAATCGGCTTACGCATCAAACTGTATCCATTATGCCATGTATCCTCGAGGACAATACCCGGTTAAGGCGGTCGAGAACTTAGAGAGGGGACTTAACAGGAGATAAGTGATGTGACATCCATTAAAACATGGCACGTGGAACTACAACATTGAGCGAAATAAAGGGTTCAGTTAGACATTCCAACCACCTGAAGAAGGCCGGAGCGTACAAGGGCCGAATCGTTGCAATAAATATGGCGACAAAGATGAGGACAATAGTCCGAATAATGTAAATAGTTTACATAATACCTCATCTGAGAAATATAGACAGATACTGAAGGGCTGAAACGTTGTATTAAATATGGCGACAAAGATAAGGACAATAGTCCGAATAATGGAAATAGTGTACATAATACCTCATCCCAGAAATATAGACCGATACTGAAGGGCCAAAATGTTGTAATAATTATGGCGACAAAGATGAGGACAATAGTTCGAATAATGTAATTAGTGTACATAATACCTCATCCAGAAATATAGACAGATACACTCTCTTTGGGTCATTTAGTAAGAACCGTATCACTAAACCGTTATCATCTAAAAAAAAAAGATTATCAAAATCAAACAAAGATATGTTTTCTGGCTTTGCATGACCGACAAAGTGTTGATAACCCGTAAATAATGAATGAATCAATAAAGAAACTTACCTGAAGTGTTTTTCTGTTTGTTTTTGTTTTCCGTTTAAGACGACCGAGCATCGGATTGATTCAAAGCATCTATGAAACGATAGACAAAACAATTGATAAGTTCGGTATTGATCATGTCGTCTGCGCCATCTTGACGGGATCAATGTGGCAAATCAAAGCAAATACGTGACGAGCGAGGAAGAATGTTCACGCCAGGCTGTCGATTACACAATTGGCGCTGATCAGCTAATGAGAGATCGATACAGACGTGTCTGACTGCTGCGTCAGCACGGAAGATTCCTTTTTGGAAATGTGTATCGATGTCTTTTTCTCTCATTTACAAAACCAGTTTCATCACTTTTTCCGTCGGTTCGTTTATCTAAGAGTACAAATAGATAGGCACACACGCACCCATGCAATTGCGCACTCTCGTACGCATACGCACACACATACACGCAAACCTATTCAACCTCTGTATTATATTAATATATGTATGTCATGTCCCTGCGCACACACATATATGAATAGATTTTCAAAATATTATATACTGACTTATGTTTGTATATTTCATATATACAAATCGTCGATGTAGATATTATACGTAAGAATCAATATAAATATAGACATAGATATGTTTGTGTTGTCGCATGTTATATATATATATATATATATATGTATGTGAGTGTGTGTGTGTGTGTGTGTGTGAGTGTGTGTATTGGGTTGGTGCATAATTATCAGGCGTTTTTGTAGACGTGTTATTTGTTAATAAAAATTGTTGTTTTGTTTACTTTTTTTTAAAAATAGAAATGTTATTTTATTAACAGGTTATAAAATTGCGTGTTGATAATCATACGCTCCGGAATAATCATTTAAAAATGTTATCGTTGAATTGTTTCCTTTTTCATAACAAATATTGTTTTAAAAAAAAACGCTCGATAATTATGCACCAACCTAAAATATATATATATATATATATGTAAATAAATGACAATAAGAAAACAGTAATTGCTGACGCGTTTCGTCCTAATGCGGACTTTTTCAAAGCAAGTAACGAAATGATTTTAATCAAACAAAGAAAATTAATAAAAACAAAAAACAGAGTGTTCTTAGCAACGGGAAAATATTAATCTACGCCCAGGTTTTTTCCCTATTTCACCTTTTCTAACAAAATTACTGCTCTCACAAACAAATGTACACAAAAACATATTAAAATCAAAAGAAAATGGTTGAATCCATCAACAAAGATTAATGAAATATTCTCCACACGTGACATTAACTGACGTCATTTTCAGTTAAAAATACGAAAATAGCGTTTCCTACATTCCCGTTGCTAAGAACACTCTGTTTTTTGTTTTTTATTTATTTACAAATATTGTCTTCTCTAAAAGTTAAATTTGAGAAATTTTCATATATATATATATATATATATATATATATATTAGGTTGCTGGATAATAATTATGCACCAACCTAATATATATATATATATATATATATATATATATATATATATATATATATATTAGGTTGGTGCATAATTATCGACCTTTTTTTTTAACGATGGCGTCCAGCATGAAACAGCCTGTCGCCTCTGAGTGTTGACTTCTATGTTCACTTTTATATTTATATTTACATACGCTGTATCTCTGATATTGAGCACTTTATCCCATAAATATAGCACACCTTAAAACTAATTTTTTTCATTCTTGATATATATATATATATATATATATATATATATATATATATATATATATAAATCAAAATAAAAACAGACCACTTTAAGGTTCTATGTAATAAATTATTTTTATTTAAATATATTTTTATTTAAATTATTAGCTCTGATTTACATTGGGCTCTCTGGATTTTATCCTCCTTGGGTCTACCCATACGGATTACCTAGTTTTTCGTAAACTAAATTTATATATATATATATATATATATATATATATATATATATATATATATATATATAATTTGATATTTAATTAGAAGAATGAGATGGAATGCATATTTATTCCTTCATACTTGTAATTTTTCCAAAAAAGCGGAAGTTTATGATTTTAACAGCTTAAAACCTGCACCATTCATAGAAAGGTTATTTGGTTCTGAAAATGATTTATTGGAAATAGTTAACAATATCACTTTTCACAAACGTAAAAATCATTTTCAGAGTCACCTTGACCAATGTTCGAGAAATCTCATAGAAAATATGCGCCCTTGGTCTGGTTATATAACGTATAAACAACAAATATATTATAATAATTGTCGAACTTAATATATGATGTCCTTTGTTAAAATACGATTCCAGCAGATATGAACGTTCGAGGGAAATCATGGAAAGTTTGTTGTTTAAAAACAGTAATTTGACTGTGCATGGAAGTCATTTCTTCTGTAGCTAAATGGTATAGTGTGTCAGTTTTCATGACAGTTCCGTGTAGGGTACAGGTTCGATTCCTGTCGGAGGACGCATAATTTCTTTGAAAAATTTCTCGGACATTCAGGCCGGTAAATATTTTGTATGTATAAAAATAACGTATGAGAATATATATATATATATATATATATATATATATATATATATATATATATATATATATATATATATATATATATATATATATATATATATATATATATATATATGTGTATAAAAGACAATAGGAAAAGTGTAATGGTAGCCGACGCGTTTCGTCCAATGTGGACTTTCTCAAGGTAAAAAAAGCAATGAATTTATTTAAACAAAGTAACTGATAAAAACAAAATGTCCTTTGCAACTGGAAGAATTTAGAGATCGCTATTTTCATACTGTTAACAGAAAATTACGTCAATTTATTGTTTTTATTGCTGTGTTGACTGATTCAACCATTTTCTTATGATTTCACGATATTGTTGTGTATGTTTGCTTTGGAGAGTAGTAATTCTGTTAAGAAAGGTGAAATAGGGAAAAGGCCTGGGTGTAGATTAATATTTGGGTATGAAAACAGCGTTCTCTAAATTATTCTAATTGCTAAGGACATTTTGTTTTGTTATTATTAGCTACTTTGCTTAATAAATTAATTTCGTTTTTGCCTTGAAACACGTCAGCTACTATTACAGTTTTCCTATTGTCATTTACATTTTTAAATATTGTCTTTTTCTACAGGTTAACTCTGAGAGATTTTTCACACACACACACACACACACACACACACACACACACACACACACACACACACACATATATATATATATATATATATATATGAATATAGGAGTGACTTCACATGTGGAATTTGCATGGATGTACTTACAATATATGATAGAGCAAGATCTCTAATATTACCTTAGATATCACTCCATATTAACTTAAAAACTAAATTTTAAGTAAGAGAAATTACCAATATAAAAATAGTCGCTAATTAAATTAATGAATAAAATTCAAAATTGTCGAGATGTCAACTTAATAATCAATTACAACTAGAAGTAAACTTATATTTGAAAATAAAATTTTAGTCTTTTAATGTAAATTCTATGAATATGTTTCTAATCGACTATTTCATATTAAATCCCCAAAATTTTTGTAATAAAGTTTAAAAAAAAAACTTTAACAAACATCAAATTAAATTCCTTATAGACTGTTTAAACATTCAAACTTATATCAAACATTATAATATTTATGAACTCTCAAAGTAAAGCAAAACAACAGCATCTATTTCGGACCTTTCATTCCAAAGAAATTTAATGACACTTTCTCTCATAACTTATTTCTCTCTTTTTCTCTTTATGCCTTTTTCTCCTCTCTCCCTTCCATATCAATATATAACTTCCGTTAAGTTAACCGATTTAATGTGTCAATGTCTGGATTTCCTCAAACAATTTAAATTTGAAAGAATAGAAATGTTACATCTAACTCATTCATGTCTCTCTCCCCCCTCACTTCCTCACTTCGTTAATTTACATATACTTAGTACTTCCCGTCAAAAATGTGTAAATTTCTTTTCAGTTTTCGTTTCAACCTTTGGAAGTAAAATCTGATGATCCGCGGTCCTTTAAAAGGGCTGTGGTGAAATTTACATTGAGCTCTCTGGATTTTATCCTCCTCGTGTCTACCCATACGGATTACCTAGTTTTTCGTAAACTAAATATATATATATATATATATATATATATATATATATATATATATATATATATATATATATATATATATATAAAAGTGAACATAGAAGTCAACACTTAGAGGCGACAGTCTGTTTCATGCTAGTGCAATCGTCAGGCAGCTCTCTCTCTATATATAGTATATGTAAATATGGAGTGATATTTGAAGGTAATATTAGAGATCTTGCTCTATCATATATTGTAAGCACATCCATGCAAATTTCACATATACATACGTTCTTTTACATGTGAAGTCACTCCGACATTCATATATATATATATATATATATATATATATATATATATAATTTAAATCGCCAAGCTCTGCCTTTTCTAGGTTTATAAGATGAACAACCGGGTTGAAAAAGTTAATAAACTGTCCGAAATTCCTATTTCCTTGTGTTTTTTGTTTACCCAAATTTCATCGCAGATCTCTGAAAATCCTACGATGAAGCCACCAACATCTTGTCTTCTATTCTGACCGCATTCTCACCCTAAAATAATAACCGGCTACTTGTTTCGGAGTAAAGCATTCAGCTAGAGCGGCTAGCCAATCCCTATTGCAGACACTTTCTCAGGCACATCTGGTTTATACTGCAACTACACTGAATAGAACTTGGTTACCTTTTTCTAGGAGAGATCACATAATCTGGCGTGATCAACAATTTGAACGAGAGCAGTGCGGTAAATCTCACAGTCACGATGGCTTTTGACACTTTTTATAGCATAATCATCGACAGCTTTCGAACAGAACTGTTTACCTAATTTCTATGTCAAGCCTTGTATTCCGGACTTGCAGATCGCTTCTCCAGGCCAGTAATATCTTCTTCTTGGTCAACTGATCATGGCGAAATTGCAATCCGGGTTCTGTAACAACAATACAGAATACATCTTTGATGGTCAACATCTTTGTTTAAATGTCCGTATAACCATTCTCAAGATGGCTCATCTGAGCCGAAACCTTAGACCAAAGAACAGCTTAATAAAAAATATCCAAAAGGTTGGACTATTTTTTTCTTTATTTTCAAGCGAAATTTAAGCAACCATAAGAAGTTTAGAACGGCGCATGATCAAACATAATAGACATTCATTGTCTGTTATATTTAACAATATATGTTTATATATATATATATATATATATATATCTGTATATATATATATCTGTATATATATATATATATATATATATATAAATTAACTGATTTAAATGTCACGAATTATTCAAAAGTAAAAATGGAATCAACTATTTATGGCAAATTCCGTCAGTACTTGAAAATATTCACATTTTCTTACCACACACACACACACGAACACACACACACACACACACACACACACATATATATATATATATATATATATATATATATATATATAAGTGTCAAACACTAATATTCCATGGTTATAATATATTACATTGAAATCACGATCCAATTCATCAGACCTACAAATTTAATATATATCATAATTAAATAATTCATCGAGTCTAGATCTTATGATATATACATACATACATACATACATATATATATATATATATATATATATATATATATATATATATATATATATATATATATATATATATATATATATGTGTGTGTGTGTGATTTCGTCCTAGGATATACATGTGATAGAAATTATTAGGAGGATTTGAGATAATCATAATTAAGTAATTCATCGAGTCTTGAAGAAACCTCAACAGAATGCAGAAAGGACTGGACAGCCGTTTCGTCCGATATTTGGGACTCATCAGCAGTGCGCACCAACTATCGAGAATTGAAACCGGGACAGTTATGTTATCAGGCAAACATCATACCAACTGTACTTGATGACACACACACACACACACACACACACACACACACACACACACACATATATATATATAATTGAAGGAAGATTTAATTAATCATTAATTGAGTATTCTAAAAATTTTTTTCGTTTTTCAGGGGTTATAATTGTTCTGAGCGCTTTCGGCTAGGTCTCTAGCCATTATTAAGGATGTTGTTTTGGGATGGCCAATTTCTGTCTGTGGTCTATACATAAATTTTACTGTAATATGAAGATTTAATAAAGGTATCCAAAAATCCAGACATCAACATCTTTCTCGTACTTTGGTTTACTCAAAAACCAACCATTATATAAGAAATAACATCGGCCATGTTGACACCATATATATATATATATATATATATATATATATATATATATATATATATATATATATATATATATATATGTGATCGTATAAGTGTTTTCTTTTCTGGATATAAAGTATGTAAAAACTGTCCAAACTCTTCTAAATATAAGACCGTTTTCTGCTATTCTCTTAGCCATTAACAAGGCTATTTTATTTATTTATTATTATTAAGCGAATGTGTAGATTTCTATGGGCCGCAATTCAGTCATTGTTAGAGATATACAACGTGAGAGTTCTTGATATGCATGTAGTGGTTTTACCAATATAATTATTCATAAATTTGGTTTGATCAGGAAAGCAGTTTCCTGGGGACATAATATTGATCCTCTGAGGTTCAATATTATTTATGAACTGGCATCTGCATATTTCTGTCCTAAACTCAATTACGACCATAAAAATAAAATAATAAAGATTTTTTTCGCACTTTCTATCCAGAAAAGAAAACACTTTTATGAAGACAATAAAAACTGAATAAAAAGTTTAAACGCAGTCCCTTGTCAGTCGGTTTTAATATTAATATTTTTATATATATATATATATATATATATATATATATATATATATATATATATATATATATATATATATATTTATATATATATATATATATATATATATATATGTGTGTGTGTGTGTGTGTGTATCTTATTATTCAAGGAATTGATAGTAAGTTAATGTCTCATTAAGTCTTGTTAGCGAAGTGATTTAATTACTGGTGTTCCTAGGTCCACCCTGACCCGAGGTGGTAGCACCTGCTAGGGTCCCAGCTATGGGTAAATAGTTAACTATTACCAGCAATACTTTTTGAAAAAAATTATTACCAGCAATACAATGTTGGTATGCCGTAAAACAAAATAAACCAAACCGATTTAAACCAAAGAATACATATTGAAGGACAGACTGGGTTCTATAGCCTTGGATGGCAACTGGTCTAGGAGAAGGACAACTCTGATTTCGTCATTAATCGCATTAACATTGCTGTTTAATTCTTTGTATAAATTGTTTCTTTATGATATATACCATAATTGCATATACTATGTAAAATTATAATTTAAAAAAATTGTACCCCCAACCGTCTGATTATTTAAGTAATGTCAACCTCAGATTATAAAATTATTCTTTCTCTCTTATTTTTAATCAAATTTTTATCAATGGAAGTCTGCTACCTAAAACGCAAACGCGCGTGCGCGCGCACGCACGCACGCACGCACACAGACACACACAGACACACACACACACACAGACACACACACACACACACATATATAATATAATTTATGTATATATATATAAAATATAATTTATGATATATCTATATATATGTGTGTGTAATTATAGTTATAAAAGCCATAGTCATAAAATTAATATTTGGAATAATGCTATCAGATTATATTACCAAAATCAAATTAAACACGAAACTGCAAGACAGAACATCGATATAGATATATAAAACCAGACGAGGGAAATAAATACACCAGATTCATTATTTATTACAAAAAATTAAAAATTAGCAACATAGTTATTCAAAATAATATATCCCAACTTCCTGGGTATGACGTTAAACTACATGCACGTCCTGGGTAAGACGATAAACCACATCCAGCTCAAGGCCTCTTATCAGGAGGTTTTGAGGAGCGTGAAACCACCTCTTACTTACTGGTGTTCCCAGGTTCACCCTGACCCGAGGTGGTAGCACCTGTTAGGGTCCCAGCTATGGGTAAATAGTTAACTATTACCAGCAATACTTTTTGAAAAACATTACTACCAGCAATACAATTTTGAAGGAAAAATATTGCCAGAAACACTTTTTTGACAAAGAAAAATATTTCCAGCAATAAAAATTTTTGTCAGCATTAAATAACCCATTAAGAGTGATATACCGTAAAACAAAATAAACGAAACCAATCTAAACCAAAGAATACATATTCTATTCATACGAATCTATCTTAAAAATGTTGTCGGCATTAAATAACCCATTTAGGTTGATATACCGTAAAACAAAATAAACCAAACCAATCTAAACCAAAGAATATTCCTCTGCCACGTATCGGACCATAGTGGCATCAGACGACACATTAATAAGAAGCATAAGGATCATAGTAACATTAGACAGCTACTCTGAAACAACACCAAATTACTAGTAAAATCAAATAGTAAAACAGACTTATGGTCATGTGAACAACATTCAATAAAACAACCATCAAGAAAAAAAAATTATAAATTAAGAGCCTGTATCCTCAAATGTTAAAAATATATATCACACATCGCTTACGTAACCAACACTCTTTGCCTACGTCACAACACTCATTAGTTTTACGAAACTCGCCAACTGTCTCTATCTACCCTGATGACGAATTAAGATAGTCGAACATATTGCACTTTTCTTCCGAAATGAACTTCAGGCAACTTCTAATGGAATCTCTTCCCTGTCTGAGAAGCATTATTCATAATTTGGAAAAGTCTATCAGTGAGATTAATCGATACAGAATGTCTGTCATTTTTAATAATATTTGCCTTAAAAAACATTTGCTGCCTAAATACACAGAATAGTCTCTCTCTCTCTCACACACGCACACACACACACGCATATATATATATATACATATATATATATATATATATATATATATATATATGTGTGTGTGTGTGTGTGTGTGTGTGTATGTGTAAATAAAAGGAAAGGTGTGAATCCTCTTCTCCGTCCAGCTATGCCTAAATAGAAGGACAGACTGGGTTCTATAGACTTGGATGGCAACTGGTTTAGGAGAAGGACAACTCTGAATTCAAAACCTGCGGAGGGTCGTTTAGGGACCTTGTAGCACTTTGTGCACCAGGTCTCTGTATTCGGCCCTTCCAAAAGTGTGGATGGTCCTGCACGAAACCTTCACCACTATAATCAAATCTCATGTGCTGTTGTCGAGCTGTCGGTTTCCTTGGAACTGATCTGCTTGACCCTCATACATCGAATTCGACGTGAGAGTCGAGTATATATATAAATTACCCATACACAAGATTAGACAATTCCCACATACAGCAGGAAAAAAAAACATCAAAAGTTGTACCAATGGGAAGTTCATATATATAAAGGAGAAAAATCGAGATGTATAAGCTGTGAGTTGGTAATAAACCCTGACGAGTGCACAAAGTAATTCCTGGAGAGTCCGTCTACGAAACTTTGAAGTCGTAATGTTGAAGGTAACATCAGTAAGTGAAGTGCCAAACGTTTTACTTGTATTAATTATATATATATATATATATATGCACATTTCATTGAAAATGACAGAAAACTTAAACTCAACGTTGATTCTGATTCCGCAGAACTGTGTTGGGTGTGTAAACGTATTTGTTGTTAACATTGATTTTTCATTCGGTTTTTCCAGTTACGAGTCCTTTTTTAAAGCTTATCGTTTTGCGTTCATTTTGTTTAGTTCTTTTTTCGTAACAGATTTAATGTTTAGTATAGAGCTTAGAAAAAAATTCGCAGTGTGAGGGTTATAAATAAATATATAAGGTAAAAAATAAAAATAAAATTAAATAAAAACAAGCAAAATAATTTGACACAAGCAAATAAATAAACAAATAAACGACTTCCGGTAAAAATAACCGCCAAAATAGAACACCCACAATGCACCACTGACCCGTATATATAAATAGCCGAGAAAAATAACAGCACTAGTTGCCTGACGATTGCATCTAGCATGAAACAGACTGTCGCCTCTAAGTGTTGACTTCTTTTATATATATATATATATATATATATATATATATATATATATATATATATATATATATATGCTTGTGTGTGTGTGTTTTAAAGATTTCTGTTGATTTTTAATATAATATATAGCGTTAATACCTGTATATTGAAATGAATCCCTCCATACATAATTATCTATACCTCTCTCTCTCTCTTGACACACACACACACACACACACACACACACATATATATATATATATATATAGATTGTGTGCGTGTGTGTTACATCTCCTTAGAGATTCTATAACGTATTACGTCGTCTTGATTACCCAGTCGTTCATTTTGTTCAGTGTACATCGATATTCGCAGACAGTAGGTGGAAAATATCTCCTGGCCAGGGATTGTCGGATTGGGTAGAGAGAGCCAGGGGAGCGGTCGATTTTTTCTGGGGACCATTGGCACAGAACTAAAAAGTTAATCAGGACACTTAAAAAAGCAGACAGGCGAACAGAGAATTAGAAACACATGAATTCGTATTAATTTATTGACAACAAATTGATACCGAACGGGGTAAATGTTTTACAATTACTGTTATTTAGCTCGCTTCATATATATATATATATATATATATATATATATATATATATATATATATATATAATATTTTTTAAAAAATATGATTCCTTCGCTACATAAGAGTTCTCATGTTTCAAAAGCGAGAGTCGAGACCCTCAATATAATTTCTGAAATTAAGTTGAATTAAGTTGTCTAGTCTCACTTCCTTGTCAAGCGACCTTAATTCAACTTAATTTCAAAAAATATATTGAGGGTCTCAGCTCTCGCTTTTGAAACATGAGAACTCTTATGTAACGAAGGAATCATATTTAAAAAAATATTATAATATAAGCTCTACTTCTGTATGGAGCACTGTCTTTTTAAAAATAAAAGCAAAAATACTAAGGAACTCCGGATTATTTACCTAACGTGTTCTTTCCTATTTTTCTGCATACCTGCACACACACACACACACACACACACACACACACACACACACACACACACACACACACACACATATATATATATATATATATATATATGTATATATATATATATATATATATATATATATATATATATATATATATATATATATATATATAAACTAAATAGCGAGTTATTAGCAACTGTACACTATTTACATTATTCGGACTATTGTCCTCATCTTTGTTGCCATATTTCTTACAACATTTCGGCCATTGTACGCTCCGGCATTCTTCAGTTGGTTGGAATGTCGAACTGAACCCTTTATTTCGCTCACTGGGGTAGACTGTTCTAGTTCCTCAAGAACACATGTCACATTGGATAAAAGCGTTAGTTAGATCCAGTGACAGGACCCAATTAGTGTGAGTTCAATACCCGGTTAAGGCAGTGGAGAACTTGGAGAGGGGAATTAACAGGAGATAACTGACAGCTGACATCCATTAAAACATGGCACGTGGAACTAGAACAGTCTACCCCAGCGAGCGAAATAAAGGGTTCAGTTCGACATTCCAACTACCTGAAGAAGGCCGGAGCGTACAACGACCGGAACGTTGTAATAAATATGGCGACAAACATTAGAACAATAGTCCGAATAATGTAAATAGTGTACATAATACCTCATCTCAGAAATATAGACAGATACTGAAAGGCCGAAACGCTGTAATAAATATGGCTACAAAGATGAGGACAATATTCCGAATAAAGTAAAATGTGTACATAATACCTCATCTCAGAAATATAGACAGATACTAAAGGGCCGAAAAGTTGTAATAAATATGGCGACAAAGATGAAGACAATAGTCCGAATAACGTAAATAGTGTACATAACACCTCATCTCAGAAATAGAGACAGATACTAAAGGGCCGAAACTTTGTAATAAATATGGCGACAAAGATGAGGACAATAGTCCGAATAATGTAAATAGTGTACATAATACCTCATCTCAGAAATATAGACAGATTAACAACTGTATATGCGTGAGATAGCGTGCAAACGTTGATAAACAAATAAATATTTAATTTAATTTATGGAGCAAACAAAACAGTGCTCAATGTAGTTAAATAGAGCTATGAAGTATATATTAATGAATACACATTGACCTAAGTTTGTAATGCAACGTAAATTTTCATGGTATCTCAAATCGTCAGGCGCATATGGTGATTGAACCGCTTATTACAGTTGTTTTTCTTTTTTTTAAATACTGCGTCATGGGAGGAACGCTAAATTATACTCAGATTCAGAGTTCAAAGATAATATAAACCCAATAAATTATTAGTTTGTAAATTAAAAATATAGAGTAGGGGAAGGGAGGGAGAGATCGGGAAAAATAGAACAAAAAAAATGATGCAATCTTAAAGTTTATATGGTACATGCTTTTGTGCTAGCGGAAAAATAGTTAAGATATATATATATATATATATATATATATATATATATATATATTCACGCCTGACGATAACGTGAGTCATAAATTTGATTTAGAATCTGGTAAAGCTCTGCAATTTAATATAGCATGGAGGTCTTTTCCAGTGTGCACCTTTAGTAGACTCGTTTTTGGAGCCTCATAACCTTATATATATACATATATATATATATATATATATATATATATATATATATATATATATATATATACATATATATATATATATATACTTTTTTTTATTCAAATTCACCCCAGGCAAGGATGTAAAATCACCCAGGAAGACAGTAGATAATATAAGTCACTTTAGTTAACTTAGATCCTCCATAATTCATCCAGAATTTTCAGTTAAACTGATGAATATTTATAAGCGTTTCTTAAATTTTAAGTAGATTGAAAATCTAACAAAATTTTTATAAAATCCTTGGGGTTGCATCAGAGGACAAAAAGCGTCGACTAAGATAAGTTTTCATTTTGTCTTCATTCATACTGCCTTTTATAGATATATATCTGAAATTTTACACACACACACACACACACACACACATACATATATATATATATATATATATATATATATATATATATATATATATATATATATATTTATAATTAATCCTAATGAGCCAGGTACTACCTACCTAGATTTCATCAGATGGGATTATCAGAGTGAGCCAGTTCACCCTGATGATCCTTTGTGATGATATTGGAAATTACTTCAACTTAAAAATATGAATACAATAACGTTTTCCTATTTCTTCTTGTTGCTACGGACATTTTGTTTGTTAATACAAGTTAACCAAAAAAGTTCTGTCCGTTTTTTGATTAGTCATTGAATGAACTTGAAATATATACGAAATGCGTGGAGCAATTGTTTTCAAATTCGGACAGCCGGAAATAGTAACATCAGACGTTATAAAAACACCCGCACCGTGCGTAGCCATCAGTTATAAGCCGGACAGCTGTGAGAAGGATGGAAGTGTCTAGAGCTGCATCAAGTCGCCGCATATGTCAAGCGTTTGGGGATAGTGCTGTGGATGAACGTACTGCAAGGCGTTGGTTTCGAAAATTCAAGTCGGGAGATTTGTCTCTCCATGATGAGCCTCGCAGTGGACGACCACAGGTCTTGAATGACGGAGTCCTGGAGGCGGCCATTGAAGAGCACAGTAGTCTAACGTGTGGTGAAGTTGCAAGACAGTTCAACGTTTCCGATGAAACAGTTAGACTTCACCTGCACCGCCTAGGTAAGATGTACAAACTGAGCAAGTGGGTTCCGCAAAGGGATAACGAGTGGCAGCCTGCGTATCGCTGCTTTTTCGCCACCGTACCGCATCCTTATTCAATCGAGTGCTTACCAGTGATGAAAAGTGGGTTCTGTACGAAACTCCCAAGCGTTCCAGACATTGGTTGTCTCCTCAGGATGCTGTCCCTCACACCGCAAGACCGCCTATGCACCCACGCAAGATTATGCTTTGTGTCTGGTGGACAGGTCGTCAAGTGGTTCATTATGAACTGCTACCAACGAGCCAAACGGTCACTGGAGACCTATACTCGCAGCAATTGAAACGTGTGCAACAGGCATTGCGCCAGAAGGAGCCAGCACTGGTGAATCGCAAATGTGTGCTTTTCCTCCATGACAACGCCAGGCCGCATGTCGCGCGAGTGGTCAGGGATACCATACAGCAACTTGGGTGCGAGACTTTGTGCCATCCACCTTATTCACCTGACCTTGCGCCATCCGATTACCACCTCTTCCATTCCCTTGATAATCATCTTCGTGGGAAATCCTTCACCAATGAAGCAGACTTGCGCAAAGCCCCCACGGACTTCTTTGCGTCAAAACCCCCTGAGTTCTACCGCAAAGGCATTGAACAGCTGGAGACATGTTGGCAGAAGGTGCTGGATGCTGATGGCGATTACTTCGAAGACTAAATATAAGTTACACATACTGTGAAGCGTTTTCTTTTTTTCCTTTAAAAACGGACAGAACTTTTTTGGTTACCTAGTACTTTGTTTTCAATAAATTATTTTCGTATTTGCCTTGAAAAAGTCCATATTGGACAAAACGCGTCGCCTAATAATACAGTTTTCGTATTCCTTTATACATATTTTTCTACAGGTTAACTTTGAGAAATTTTTCATATATATTTAAGTATAAAAATGGACATTGACGTCAAAACCCAGGGGGACACTCTGATTTATGTTAAACGCAATCATCAGTCCACATGTGTTGGTTTTTTCCTTGATTATTCCAGAAATAGGCTAGAAAAAAAAACAACACATGTGGCCTGATGATTGCGTTTAGCATGAAAACAGCCAGTCTTTAGACGACAATGATCACTTGTATATATATATATATATATATATATATATATATATATATATATATATATATATATATATATATATGAATCAGCCCGTTGACTTTCGGGGTGTTGACTTTAGTGTTCAATTTATATTCTTATACGCTTTATCCCTGATATTGAGACTGTTAAGCCATATATATAGCGTAATTTAAAACTTATTTTATCATATATACGTATATTTAGGCTGCGGTGGGTAAATTGTCTCCATTTTATATTTTAATTTCGCGCATGCGCGTTGTTTGTTTTTGATTTTGTCGACTGCACGGTATTGGAGAGTCAGTCGGGCTCCGTCTGTAAGAAAAAGAACACAATGATCCAATTCATCCAGCCAGAAATTAGGAAACGGCTTGTTGTCCTGCTTGGCATTCACGCTGGAAGCTCCAATACGAACATTTCAGAGTGTTTGGATGTCAATCAAGGTACAGTGTAATGGTGATAACGATGGTACGACAGCACGGATAATTCATTCTGATCTTTAGAATTTTTTGGTGGGGGCCTCAGACTCAACACGGCGGCCTACATCAAGTGCCTTGAGGAGGCAGTTCTGCCCTGGGTCAAGAGGGTGCCTGCTGGAAGACCCTACTATGTCTGGCAACAGAACTCTGAACCATGCTAGACAAGCAGGAGAAACTAGCTATGCTGCCAGACAATTTCTGTGACCACATCACCCCTTACACCTGGCCATCTAACTCCACAGACTGTAACCTCCTTGATTATTATGACAATTTATCCATCGCACCCTGTATATCTGTTAAAATGAGTTGACAGTGATTTTTTTCATTTTTTTACGTCATTAAGACAACAATTTATACATCGCACCCTGTACATCTGTTAAAATGAGGTCAGTGTTAGTTTCATTTTTTTTTTTTGCATCATTTAGACGACAATTTATCCATCGCACCCTGTAGATCTGTTAAAATGAGATGTCAGTATTATTTTCATTTTTTGCATCATTTAGACGACAATTTATTCATTGCACCCTGTATATCTGTTAAAATGAGATGTCAGTGTTTATTTTTTCATTTTTTTTGCGTCATTAAGACGACAATTTATTAATCGCACCCTGTACATCTGTTAAAATGAGATGTCAGTGCTATTTTCATTTTTTTTTTTGCATTATTTAGATGACAATTTATTCATCGCACCCTGAATATGGTCTTTCTTCCTGTACAGATCAGATCTAAAAAAGAACAGAAAAAGAAAACAATATTTAGATGCCTGCAGGGAATGGTACGATTCCAGTCTTTCTTTACCATATTCCCCGAAGGCCAATCAGATGCCCAATTATAGTTTTGCCAGTAATTAGCCTTTCTGAATTCCGGCATCGAGTTTTGTGTGTGTATAAATGTTACCGGTGTTTGTCTCTGCCTATGGAAACTTGGATACTGTGCAGTGGCTGTAACTGATTTCAAATCGAAACCGCCAACCTCTTCATACACGACTGGGTTTTTTAAGACCTGAAGGGAATAGACATTGATTCCGTTTAACAAAGTGTGGATTTCCGTATTAGATTCACGATCGTAACGCCAACATTATTTAACTCTCCATATCTTTTTTATAAATGTAGGCTGCCCAATAAAAAAGTTCAGACAGATGTGAGAGAACAGTTGCAAACCGGTGACAACTGACGTGACTGAAAAATTCAGGATGAATTTATGCACATTTCGTCAGTCCCCATGTCGGCTGTTCTTTGAAAATTACGACAAATTGGCGCTTAAAATCAGTGAGTTTTTTTTTAGCCATATGAGAAGGGCAGAACGAAAGACGAAAGTTGTCTGCAAATAACTTTTATATAACGAATCCCAACATCGAGCAATGATTAATGAATCATAGAAGAACTAATCAGAATTAAGGAATTACGCGAGAGTTCAATGATTATTCAAGGTTATGAATATACAAGAAATGTATTCAAGGTTATTCAAGGTCAATTATTGATGAAAAGTAAAATAATGATAATAAATATGCCGCCTTTTTACTGGGCACCCTGTAGTATAAAAGACACATCACTTGGTCAGGTATGTCCAAAGTTTTATATGGCCTCCATCCTCTGTCATAGAATTATCACTTACAGCGAGGTAAAAGCGGTAAATTCAGAATGTCCTTAGACAACCGTCGAATAAAGGTGACGAGTGATGCGACTGAAAACTTCAGAAAGAATTTCTGCACATTCAACAACCCCCATGTCCAAAGTCCTTCTTCGAAAAGTACGATAAGTTGATGATCAAAATCAGTGAGCGGTTTAGCCATACGAGAAGGGCAGAACGAAAGACGAAAGTTGCCGGCAAATAACTTTTAAATAACGAATCCCAACATCGAGCAGCTATGATTGAATCATAAATACAAGAGTTAAGGAATTACGCGACAGTTAAATGCTTATTCAAGATTATGAATATTCAAGAAATGTATTCAAGGTTATTCAAGGTCAATTACTCCTGAAAGATAAAACAGAGATAATAATTTTTTCGCTTTTATACTGGGCACCCAGTAGATTAACAGAGCCTTTAAAAAAATTATTATGCACATTGTACAATACCAAATAACCTATCAAGGAGTTTTACTAAATCAGCTTGTAAGGGTGTGTATTGGGTTGGGTGTTTTTTTTTTTTAGAAATTGGTGCAGATTATGAGGATATTTTGGATAAATAGCATAAGGAGTAAAGAGTATAGTTTATGGGAACGTGGCTGAGTGGTTAGAACGTTTGCATCTTGACCATGAGACCCGGGTTCGAATCTCACCATGGTCGATTTGTCAGAGACTTCTTGATGTTATCGGACTAGAGGGGTCCTCGCTTGCGGCATCTTTGGAAAGTGCCTGAAGCCTTGTGAATGAAATTGGGTAGACGGAACGGTTTTGGGTCACAAGTCATCGTGACCGAGAGTTTGAGTGTGCTGGCCTTCAGATTGATGATCATTCTAGATAACACGCTCTCTCCCCGAAACTGTAACTAAGGTCTGCTCTCTGTAGATGTTGAACAAACACGAATGCACCTGAGCAAGTGTATGCAATAGGGATTGGCCCCCTTATTGGACGAGTATCCTCGAATATGACTGGCCATTTATACATATACATGCTTTCAAGTGGAAGGCATACAATTTCAAGAACATTTAATAATTTGGACAAATGTTAGGCAGGATCCTGCAATCCATAAATTTACTTGTGATAAATGTGGCAGAAGATGTGTCTTCAATGCAGGCCTCGTTCGTCACAAGAAGAAGAATATTGGTTAAGCTTTGACAATTTACGATCAGTACGACACAGGAAATGGTGAGGTATGCCAGAAAAACCTGAAGAAAGTTACCATTGGACTCTACAATCACAAGAGATCATCAAAATGGTGGCATTTAGCTTCCAGACATTTAATAGTTCAGCGAACTCCTGCTTGGGCAAGGTTGACCAAGGTGTCTACTGGGATTGCTGCACATGCATTTTCAATTTCTTGTAATGCCATCTGTCGAGAAAATATCGTACTATAGTAAACAGTGTTATCGCATTTTGATAAAACCATGAAAGACAAGTTTTTCCTTTTCTGATGTGTGTATACATTTTTTGGTTGAGTTTGTATATAAATGTATTTTAAGACTTTTTTATGTTTATACATTCTTTTTATAGATACAAATATTGAAGTAAATGTTCTGTTTATAATAAACAGTATTAAACAACATTTACCGACCTGAATGTCGGAGAAAGTTTCATAGATATTATAAAATAGAGCAATTACTTAAATATTTGTATTTATAAAAAGGATATATAAACATAAAAATGTCTTAAAATAATTATCGGACTTTGTCCATTTCATAATGTATGACGTCATTTGTTTACATTTGGATACGCCTCGAGCAGATATGAATGTACATGCGAGATTCATAGAAGATTGAAGTTTAAAGACAGTAAAATCGACCGTGATAATCGAACGATTCTCTGTGGCTCGATCGGTTAAGGCACGTCAGGCTAAATGGCGGTTCCGTATAGGGTACAGGTTCGATTCCTGTCGGAGAACGAATATTTTCTATGAAAATTTCTCGGATATTCAGGCCGGTAAATGTTATTAATACTGTTTATTATAAACAGAGCATTTACTTAAATATTTGTATCTATAAAAAGAATGTATAAACATAAAAATGTCTTAAAATAATTGCCGGACTTTGTCCATTTCATAATATAAATGTATATATATGGAACACTTTGGGTTTATATATATGCTGATATTTGCATAATTCACCCAAACAGTTAATATACAGATAGAATTAATATTTTGTGATTTCATTGATATTAAAAACTAACGGAATATTGTTGAAGAATCTGTAACTGTGCTTTATATATTATCCAAAAGCGTTTAATAAGGTAGGGTTGGAACTGCTAGATAATCTCTTGATATATTTAGGAAGGATATTAGAATCATCCAGTATCTATATTGGCAGCCAACTGCCTGCATACTGATAGAAAATTAGTTCAATAAATACAGTGAAACCTCGGTTGACGAATTTAATTCGTTCTTGAAGGCCGTTCGTAACCCGAAATGTTTGTAAACCGAAACTATTTTTCCAATAGGAATCAATGTAGAAAAAAAGTCACAGTATAATAAAATTGAAAAAAGAAAAGCAAGCCACAACACAGGAATGTATACAACATGGCGGTCGACTCAGAAATGATTCCGTTCGGGTTAACTCGGTTCGACTCGGTTCGACTCGGATCGACTCGGTTCGACTCGGTTCGGCAATGTTGTTCGAGAAACGAAAGTTTGTTTATAACCGAGGCATTTTCATCTTGAATTTTCTGTTCAAAAACCGGTTTCTTCGACATGTGAGACGTTCGAGACGTAACCCGAAATGTTTGTAAACCGAAACTATTTTTCCAATAGGAATCAATGTAGAAAAAAAGTCACAGTATAATAAAATTGAAAAAAGAAAAGCAAGCCACAACACAGGAATGTATACAACATGGCGGTCGACTCAGAAATGATTCCGTTCGGGTTAACTCGGTTCGACTCGGTTCGACTCGGTTCGGCAATGTTGTTCGAGAACCGAAAGTTTGTTTATAACCGAGGCATTTTCATCTTGAATTTTCTGTTCAAAAACCGGTTTCTTCGACATGTGAGACGTTCGACAACAGACGTTCCTCTGTATATTAAAATAGAAAGGTCTTCTCACCGGACATATTCAACTTATACAGCGAGGCGATTCTGAGAGAATTAGAAAGCCTACCAGGATGTATTATTGGCGGCCATAATCTTAACAAAATAAGATATGCAGATGACACAGTGTTGATAGCAAACACATAAAGAAAACTAGAGGAAGACCTACAGAAAATAATGAAAGAAGGCAAGAAGAAAGCACTAACCTCAATTGCAAGAAAACAGAATGCATGGTTGTTAGCAAAAGGGTCACTGTCCAACATGCAAATTACAAAGATGCTTAGCGGTATATCAACACCTCCATGGGTTATTTAATGTCGAAATCTAAATAATTTGAACAAAATTTTATGGCTCCAATTAAATATATTTTGAACGCATTTCTCTGCCTTCAAGTACAGATAAAAATGAATTCGTGGTCACTTTGATTTAAAAATGCATTGTTGGTAATTTTACTATAAACTATTTGATTGTTATATCTCAATATATTTGAGTTGATTTTGTTTCGCGGCATATCAACACCTCTATGGGTTATTTTATGCCGAAATTTAAGTATTTATATGACTTCAACTAAATATATTGATTTTCCAAGCGTAGCTTAGATGTGGCACAAGGCCGAAAGTAGGCACCCTGTGAGGATCGAACTCACTACACAGAGATAAATTTGTTCGAAAACATTTCAAGATAATAAAAATGCTTCCTCATAGAGATTAAGAAAATATAGAAAGGCCGTAGAAGATATCGGCTGAGAGGACCATAAGATACTACGAAAAATCTGTGGAATAATAAAAATACTTCGTCTTGGAAAAAGGCCAAATAATTTATCGGCTGAAAGAAATATGGAACAATCCAAATAGTGTGCAGAGTAAAAAAAAATACTTTATCTTAAAAAGATACGAAAAATACTGAACGCCAAGCTAAAAAGTGATAAAATCTAAAATGCTAAAATAGTCTGAAAATATTTTCGCTTTTTTTCTTCTCCGGAGATTCCTCGAAATGATGTCTTTTGAATTTAAAAAAAAATCTGTGTCATAACCGACTGATATTTAAAAATGGATTTTATATAGCGACGATCCATTTCAGGTAAATATCAAATTAATCGTCATTGAAAGGTCGTTAAAATGTTTACCTTCAATGACCATATTTGTAGATGAAACTCTGGGAAAAAAATAGATATGAAGTTAATATTATTTGAACAGGAAAGGAAAAACAATTGTCTGAGAATATACGCATTACAAATCCACATATACATATATACAGGCATCCCTTAATGTAAATTTGATTAATACGCTAAAATTTTGATATACATAAGAATCCCTGACAACCGGACTAATAAGATTTTCCGGAATTGGTCACAAAGTCCGGATATGAGAGGTTATATTTAGATTAAAATAAAAGAACTGAAATCAAGTTTTACATTTTCAGTTTTTTATAGTAAACAAAATAAGCTAATGGTGAGTGAAATATAACGAAATTGATTTTAAGGAAAAAAGAAATAATTTATGTAATTTAAATGAAAATTCATTAAATTAATTATGCCACGTATGCAAAACAAATAATGTAACGAGGATTTTTTAATCGCTGTTGCATGATGATTCTTTCTCTTCTAATGTCATTCTCAACTTTTTCCGCATTTTGTTTTGCTTTTGTTCTTGAAATTTTTTAAACGTTACTGCGTGCGTTATTGCAATCGTCATAGCTGAATGCTGGCTTTCTTTCCATAAAACTGACAACCTTTTCAATAGCTTTTTCAATTTCAGTCCAGGTTTCATCACAGTCATGTTTTTTTATTTCCTTTTTCATTGTGCCAGTGTGAACGCTGGAGAATAATTTCTTTGGAAGATTTTATATCATACAATGTTGACTTTCCTATGTTGAACTCAGCCATTAGTTACAATGAACTTTCACCAGCGTCTAGTCTGTTTAAAATTTCCACTTTTTGCGATAACTCCAAAGTTGTTCTTTTCCTCTTATTCCCACCATCTTTTGCACCAATACAAGCCATTAGGGTGAAATAAGCATAAGCAATTATGCAAAGTAAATTTCCTGAAAAACGGAAATTTCAAATCAGTCACATATCACCCAAATAGTTCAAATATACACATCAAAATCATGTCCGGATATGCGGGATTCCGGATATGAGGCACTCCGAATATGAGGGATTACGGATATGAGTCACTCCGGATATGAGTGATTCCGGATATGAGGCACTCCGGATATGCGGGATTCCAGATATGAGGCACTCCGGATATGAGTGATTCCGGATATGAGGCACTCCGGATATGCGGGATTCTGGATATGAGGCACTCCGGATATGAGTGATTCCGGATATGAGGCACTCCGGATATGAGTAATTCCGGATATGAGGGATTCCGGATATGAGGCACTCCGGATATGAGGGATTCCGGATATGAGGCACTCCGGATATGAGGGATTCCGGATATGAGGCACTCCGGTTATGAGAGATTCCGGATATGAGGCACTCCGATTATGAGGGATTACAGATATGAGTGATTCCGGATATAAGGGATTCTACTGTACCAAAATTCGAAAATGTATTTTTTATAGTTACCATTGAACAAATGCACTAATTGAGGGATTCCTGTACTTTGTGGAGAATGCGTGTCAGTACAGACAACAAAAGAGGCCCCGAGTCGCATGCGGACATATCTGTCGAAGCTCGATGCCAGCCTCTCTGTAACTTGTCCAGATCCGAGCCTTTGTCAACTGTTTGATGTTAATAAAAACTTCGAACATCCGCGCCAAAACAAAACATCAGTTGGCTCGACTCGCTTCGCTAGTGCCAGAAATTTGGAGTCTTGGGAAGACATTCCCTTGGCTCATTTTGTTGCGTCCTGCCCACCGTGGTGTGGTTTCTGAGGCAGAACTCTGAGTTCAAAACCAGCCTGGAGAACGTTGTCAGGCTACCTTGTCCAGAAAATACAGGGTGCTATCCTTGGTCCTACTTTGTTTTGAATGTCCATGAAAGACCTTCCTGATGGTATCAGCTGCCAACCTGGTATCAACGCTAATGGCACAACCATTGACTCCTGATATGGTAGTAAGTCTGATCAGATCGATAAGGTCAAATTGGCAGTTAACATCCAAAACGACCTTCAGTCTGTTGTTACCAGAGGCAAAAGATGGATTTAAATTTGAACGTCTCCAAAACAAGACTGCTCTTCATTAATCATCTGAGAGACTCTTGTCTGCCTTCCGTCAGCATGGATGATGTTAACCTCCAGGAAAGTGACAGGTTGTATCTTAGGCTAACACTCTCAGCTGACATAAAGTGGGCAGGCTATATTGAATCCATTGCTAGGTTAACTGCTAAGAAAGTTCGTTCACTGTGTCTGCGAGACAATTTTCTCTCCAGAGATGTTTTAAAGAAAAAAAAAAAAAAAAGACGGCGCATAATGTAATGAGATCAAAAATTTGAATAAGGCCCGTACGCTCAACCAAAAACATACCTAAGATAATGCCGACAAAGATCGTATTTAGCCACCTACAGTAGTGTAATGGTAAACAAGTTCGTCTAACAGACCGGGTAGGGAAGTGAAGTAATGCTATTTTTATTTTTGGTTTTTCTATCAGATATATGTCTGCTACGGCGGTTACCCAATCCCTGTTGCAGGCGCATGCTCAGGCACATTGTTGCTTGTTCTGTACGCAGAATGCAGAAATGTAATTTTTACTGCAACTATTCTGAGCGGATCATAGTTGCAATTTTTTAAAGACAGAACATAATGTGGTGAGATCAACAATTTGAACAAGACTAGTACGCTCAAAGAACTCGGTCATGATGACTTGTGGCATCGTGCCAACAGAACTATCAACGAGCAGTTCTAGCGTCTGATCTACATGCTGAACATTATCTACAAGAAGACAGATCTACGAAAGCGGGTGACCTACACGGTGAATGTGATCTACAAGAAGACAGATCTACTAAAGCCGGGTGACCTACGTGCTGGATGTGATCTGAAAAGTGAACTACATTAATGTTATGGTCCAATATCCTCGCACTACTGTTATGGTCCAAGATTAGGACAAAGGGAGAACAACATGAACACACGAGTAGGAATAACAAAGATATATTACAACAGAAACGTAATACAAGAAGTTGAAGGTGTTAGTATTAACTGTCAGGCTGGTCTAGAGTGAACTAATATGTCTTGACTCGTTAGGTCTCAACTCATTCCGATATTTAACAGTCCCCCCACGAGGAAAGTATGTGGCACAACGCCGAGTTTAACGTGGGTTTCTCCGAGCCCGTACGCTCGGTCAAAAATACTCCCTTAAGAACCCGTATAAACGGGTTCAGGGACTGTCTACCTCCCCGGACGACACTTTGCCCTGCGGCATAGCCTTGTCCGGGTTCCTCTCTGCCAAAGCAGAGAGTTCGAGAGTCGCGCACAGTCAGAGACTGCGTCTCAACTCGCTCCTCCCCTCTCTCTAAGAGAGTTGCAGTATTTATAGAGTCAGGAAGAGTCCATTATCGTTATAGGTAAGTTGCCATAACAATTAATATTTATAATAAATAAATGAATTGGAAATTAAGTGACTCGTTTCGCCTTCTTGAGCCTAACGTTCTCAGTTGACATGAAGTAGAAAGATTATAATTGAATCCATTGCTAGGTCAGCTGCTAAGAAGATTCGTTCATTGTGTAACCCGAGAAAAGGAATCTATCTTGCATATCTATAAGTCTACCATACGTCCATGCTAAGAATATTACCTATTTTGCTTTTGATTACTGCTGGCATGATGAGAATTAAGTTGTTACATAAGTCAACCAAGAATTCCTATTTTTTTTCCCTAGACATCTTTAATAGCCTCTCTTAGTGACTAGCTACTTCAAGGTTGAGCTTTTTTTATCACTGTGGTTTTGTCTGTGCTCTTGTTAGAGCACCTTGATAACCCAAATAAGAATCGATATATTCAACTTGGCGACTGTTATAAAAAAAATGACCTTCAGTCTGTTGTTATATCTTGTTAATTTTAACGTCCCAAAACTGAGCTGATCTCTATTAATTATCTGAGAGATCCTTTCCTATATTCCATCATCATGGCTGATTCTAACCTCCTAGAAAATGATTCATTGTGTCCGTTCGGGCTAACATTCTCAGCTAACATAAAGTGGAAAGATTAAATTGAATCCATCGCCAGGTCAGCTGCTAAAAAGGTCCATTCACTGTGACATGCGAGACAGTTTTTCCTCCGAAATCTACCTTACATATCTATAAGTCCACGCTACGAATATTGCCGCCACATATGGTCCGTTACTCCTGCCTGCAGATGAACAAAACTGACATTCAGTCTGTTTTTAACTGGGCAAAAGATACCGTGTTAATTTTAACGTAGCCGTGTTAATTTTGACGTCTCCAAAACAAAACTTATCTCTATTAATTATCCGAGAGATCACTTTCCTTTTTCCATCAGCATGGTTGATGGTAACCTCCGGGCGAATGACACATTGCGCTTTCTTAGGCTAATGTTCTCAGCTAACATAAAGTAGAATGATTAAATTGAACCCATTGCTAGATCAGCTGCTAAGTAAGTTTGTTCACTCTGTCGCCCCAGACAATTTTTCTCTCTAAAATCTACCCTACCTATGTATAAGTCTACTATAGGTCCATGCTTAGAATATTGCTGCCACATATGGTCCGGTTCTTCTGTTATTTATCTAGAGCTCCTTGATAAAATCCAAAGAAGAATCCGTAATATTATTGGTCCTGGTCTGGCGACTTGGCTCTAGCCACTTTCCCATCACCATCAGGTTGCATCTCTGTGTCTTCTCTATAATTGCTTTCATGATTATTGTTCAAATGACCTTTTGGCTATGGTACCTAGACTTTATGAATATAAGCGCACTATTAGATTGGCGGCAAGGTCTCATCAGTTTACAGTTTAGCCGACTAGATGTTACCGCAAATTCTATGCTAACAGTTTCTTTTCTCACAATTCTTGAGTATGGAACTCCCTTTCGGATCCATGCTTTCCAGCCAACTTTAGTCTTCAAAAATTTAAATGTAATGTCAATCGCTATCTACTGTGCTCCTGATTACTCTTTCGTCTTCTCGCTCATTATTAATGTTTCTGTTCCTAATTCTTCCACACCCTGTAACCCCTTGTGTCTTAGTGGCTTTACTGCCTTGCCTGTGGCGATATCAATTTAGAAACAAACACCACTACTACTGCGTCTGCATTATATGTTGTGTCCTTACGACCCTAATGTGTTATAGGTTTTAAATATATATATATATATATATATATATATATATATATATATATATATATATATATATATATTGAACGATAAAAATTATTAAAAAAATCAATTAAAATCTTCAGACATACTGGGTTGTAGATTAATATTCTTATGCTTTTATTATTATTATTTCATTCAGATTCCTCGACTAGTTTCGGCCAACATGACCATCATCGGGAGAGAAAAAATGTTTCTGCTTGCTGGTGGCAGTAAACTACAGAAATATATATATATGCAGATGTGTATTTACAGGGTGCGTAGCTTATTTGACGACATGTGATTGTGCGCCCGATATGATTTTTATTTACAGCGTATCAATGGCGACAAATCAGCTGAAATTAAATTACATGCTCTAATTGTTGTGATACGCGATGATTAAACTACACGTTTTCATGAAGTCAACAGGTCATTCATGCACAAGTTTCGGAAGGAGTTGGAAGTCTCCAGCGGGGAGATGTCGCCTGCAGCGAAGCACAAAAAGCATCTACGCCGTTCGTGCATTATCTGGACACTAACGGATGCACAACATCACCGATGAATGTCCTGGAACGTCCGTGAAGGCTATTACCATTGTCCAAAAGCACCATCCGCAATGGGGTGCATGGTTGATTGATTGATTTGTACCTTTAACGGCACATCAACACCTCATGGGTCATTTAATGCAGAAATTTAATTTTCTTGGGAGATTAGAATGAATACAGATATGATATAAATGTTATTCTGCTTTCACAGTTGAGTACATGGCAGATGATACTCAGCTTTTTGCATATAACTATTTGTGTGGATATAATTACTAGAGGCGGTGATATGTGTGCTTTATGCTGTAGTTTGGTTGAAGTAATATTTTGGAATACATTTTAATTTCGGTAAGTGATTTCTGGACAAAAATGTATTCCTGGTATTTTTATACCTTCATGGTGTTTTGACCTCAGTTTGGGGGTTAACTATTAGTCCGTAGTTGGGTATGGACATAATTACTAGAGGTGGTGCTTTGTGTGTTTTATGTTGTAGTTTTGTTGAAGTTATATTTTGGAATACAGTTTTTTTTGCTTTAAGAAATTGTACGATGTTATATTGACTAATGTCATGAAAGTTTTCTTTTATGTTGGCTGTTTGGTTGATTTTGGTTAGCGGCATATCAACACCTCTATGGGTTATTTAAAGTCGAAATCTAAATATTTTGAACACAATTTTATAGCTTCAACTGAATTCATTTTGAACGCTATTTCATGCCTTCAACTACAGAAAAAATGTATTGTTGGTCATTTTGCTATAAATATGTATCGATGGCAATTTATTTTATATAAAATGTATCGGTGGTATTTTTACTAAAAAAATGTATTTTTATACTTTCATATTATTGTGTTTTGGGGGTTCACTATTTGTCCATAGCTGGTACCCTAACAGGTGCTACCAGACCGGGTCTAGGTGAACCTTATAACAACAGCACTGAAGAGGTGGTTCCACTCTCCTCAAAACCTCCAATCTCCCAATCAGAGAACTTGCGCCGGATATAGTTTATCGGGTGCACAGCAATAATGACAAAAGGTGAAAATTGCACAGCTAGAATTGGCTCGAATAAAAATAGCACAAATGGGAAAATTGTGAAAAAATGACACAAAGCGAAAACAACTTAAAAAAAATGAAATACACACATTATCTATATAATAAATTCTGAAAAAATATAAATGTCGAACAAGTGACTCCCTAATCAGACACCGGTTGACTCCTGGTTCATTTGTCATCTGTGACTCTATCACAAGACCATCATGGAAATTATAGCAAGTATTAAAGGAAAAGAGATTTGCTTCCAAGGGTAGAGTATACCAAACAGATCGAAAGATAAATTAATATCAGAGGGAGATGTGTTAATAGAACTTCTTTTTGTAAAGGTACCATGGCCACCAGCATTGCTATGACTGATCCTATACAATGACCACCAGCATTAATATGATTGAACCTCTACCATGACCACCAGCCTTGATATGACTGATCCTGTACCAAAACTCAATCCACGTGTCGTTTTTTTATTGCACGCGTGATACTTCCGGTCTTCCGTAGATTTGATTTGTAGTCTTATTGACACAAATTATATTTTTTATAGACTGTAGTTAGTTTGTAAAAAGCTTTGGAAATTATAATCTGTAAATATATATCGACTTAATAACAGCATTCGTTAAATTTTACAAATTTGTCCCTAATTTTAGAAGAATTAACAACATAATGTAAAAATAATAAAATATTTCAGAAATAACAAATAATTATTTATAAAATTTTTTTTCATCGAAATATCTTTTTGCTTTCAGACAATGTTGTCCATAATCATTAGAATAAATAAAAGCAATTAAAAGCTTTTGAAATTAAATAATATTTTTGTTTTATTGAGTTTTGTATGTTAAAATTAAGTGAAGATTTTCAGGTAGAGGTTGTCCAACAAAAAAAAAAACCATGACTTGGTTTCCTCAAAGCCTTGTCCTTTTCACTAATATAATCATTAATTTGACCAAAATTGTAATTATAGAGTTTTCGTACAATTAGTCATGAGGGGGGGTAATACATATGAAATTTCTTTTTGCTATGACTTTAAAAAAAGAAAACATATTTATAATAAGTTCCATCATTTGTGAATAGTTTCTGAAAGTTTCATTAAAATTCGACAATTATGTCATACAGAAAAAAAAATAAAAACGCGCTAAAATTTTGTTACTTAACAGTTCCGCTGGACACGAAGAGAAACTAGGTTTTTCAATCAAAATTTAAAATGTTCTAAAAAAGAGGGAAATTTTTTAAAAGTAATTAATAAATACTTTGTTCTTTCCTTTTAATAATAACATAAACATTTAAACGCTAAAATTGAAATAAAAATATCTTTTAAAAATTAATCTTTCAGCTTATTTTTGGAGAGCACAAATAGTTTCTCTTTTTGTCGCCATGTTTAACAAAAAAACTTTCTCAAAAGATTTTGCAAAACAAATATTAGACAAGAAATAGTTACGCAAATTTTATCTAAAGCCGACTAAATTGAAATTGTTTTTCATTTATTTTTATCAACTTTCAATTATTATGTTTTTTAATCAGTATCTTCAACTTTCTGTAGTTTTATTGTTAAAACAATAAAATACGGTTAATAAATGTTTCACAAACGAAGCCTTTTGTCAACCTTATCTATAATCTATATATAAATAAAATTTGTCGAATTGTATAATGTGTTAATGTTTTTTATTTAAACATTCCCTCTAACTGATTTTGATAAACTTTTGTGAACAATGGATCTGTCCAAAAGAAAATAGACTAAGTATACTGTTGTGATTTTGTTTGGGGTGGGGTTGGTAGGGGGAGCCAGTCACAATCCATGCCCCGGGCGCTACCAGGATAGAATTTAAAGTAGCAAAAATGGTAACAATTAATCGATATTCAATAATCATCAAAAATTGTGTTAATTGCATGTGACGATTACGATCGGTCATATCTTTTATATCTGTCACGCAATCTTGGCGGTAAACGTACACGCATGCGCAATCGCAGATTCACTGCGGCACACAACTGATATATTTGCACACATTGTTTCTGGTAAACATTTATCGGACGATGTCCCACTTTTTTCCAAACATTAACAATTCTTATATCAGCAGACGGGAGCCAAATGTTTAGATATTATCAGATTGGAGGCTGCATTGTGTTTCTTATCTTAAGAAACATCGATTAAAAACATAAGTTTGTCCTGGGAATGCCGATAAATTACATGTGTTTGATTGTTTCCATATATTTTAATGACACCACGATTCGTACTTAGCAAAGAATTGTGCCTTTCTCATTCCTTGCAAGGCGATACAAACCAACTCATCCAGACATTATCTGTCTCTATTTCTGATATGAGGTATTATGTACACTGTTTATATTATGTTGGAGTTTTTGGGTACCCTGGTATACTAGTGAGCCAGCCAAAATGAGCTGACTCATTTTATAGTTAACCAATAGAAGATTTAACCAATCAGAAGACTCAAAATATTCAATTGGACGTGTATAAAGGCGGCCATGTTTTTCCAGAATATGCACAGCCAACCTTTGATGGCTGAGCAGTCGAACTCTCTGCCTTCGGGAAGAGAGGAACCCGGACGAGGCTCCGCCGAGGGGTAGAGTCTTGTTCTCGGTGGTAGACTGTCCCTGAACCCGTTTTTACGGGTTCCAATAGGGAATATTTTTGCCCTAGGCTACGTGCTCGGGAAACCCACGTTAAACCCGACCTTGTGCCACATGTAACCCTCGTGGGTGGGTGGGGCTAAATATCGCAGCCAGCCTTTGAAATCGAAGACTGAAGAATTACGGAACAGCTGCTGGTGGTATTGGCGATATAATCAGATTCAGTAGAGTGTCTGACTCGTGAGTGTTAATCTTTAACGTTGTTTCATTGAACAGATTACGTACTGAGCTGGATTCTATATGCATAGACTATGGTGAACATGGTCAACATATTATTCGGACTATTGTTCTCATCTTCGTTGCCATATTTATCACAACGTTTCGCTCCCTCAGTATCTGTCTATATTTTTTGAGATGAGGTATTATGTACACTATTTACATTATTCGGACTATTGTCCTCATCTTTGTTGCCATATTTCTCATCATATTTTCAGTGTATCGGTGTATATGTTTAATTGTTTCAATATATTTTAATGGCACGCCGATTCGTTCTTAGCTAAGAATTGTGCCTTTTTCATTCCTTACAAGGCGATACATACCAACTTATCCAGACAATTCGGAAAGCTCGACAGTAAATAGAAATGGGCTGCCATTACTTTTTCTTATCACAACGTTTCGGTTGTTTTCCCTGTCCGGTGTATGGCGATAAATTCCATCCATCAGAGAAGCCTATAAGCAGGGGTGTAAATATCTAGCCGCACGCGGAGCTCATAGATCTTGTCAAAATCTCTGCCTTTGGAAAGAGAGGAACCCAGACGAAGGGTAGGGTATCGTCTGGGGGGGTTGACAAACCCGACATCGTCATTACGGGGTCTACGGGGAATTTTTGCCCGAGCCTACAGGATCGGATTTGCCGTATCTAAAAATTTGCCTTGTGCCACATCCTGCTTCGTGAGGAGGTTTGTTAAATGCTCAGCAGAAGATTGAAGGTTTTGAAAAGCGTGAAACCTTAGTGTAAAAAAGAAAAAAAATAATAATTTGTCATTGGAAAATTGTCACGCTAGTAAATGTTTACCCAGGAGTCATTTTGTTAAAGCTGCTCTTATTAGATAATTAAAAATGATTACATTTTGTTTTAAAGTTTTTTCTTGTTCTTAAAGACTTTGTCAGCAATCAGAAAATCTCCGATCTTCTCCGAAGGAATTCTTCTTCTGAGTCTTAAAATAGGTTTGTTTGCATATACGAGGGTCATTCAATAAATAAGTTGAATTTTTCAAACAAACTCACGACGATAAAAGACATGGCGTTAAGTGTAATAGAAAAGAAGAGGGTGTGGAGAAGGAAGAAGGAAAAGAAGACGGAGGGTGAAGATTGTTTGTTTGTTTGGGGTTTTATGGCATATCAACCACTATGGGTTATTTAATGCCAGATCCAGTATTTACTAGATATATCAAAAATGTATAGCTGGCAACATCATTGTTTCAAAAACGTATAGCTTGCAACATCATTGTTTCAAAAATGTATAGCTGGCAACATCATTGTTTCAAAAACGTATAGCTGGCAACATCATTGTTTCAAAAACGTATAGCTGGCAACATCATTGTTTCAAAAATGTATAGCTGGCAACATCATTGTTTCCCATCACATTTTAGGGGTAAGGTGTTAGTATATTTAGTGTAGGGTTTGGGAGGGAAAGTTAATTGTAAGTTGTAGTTGTTTTGGGATGGGTTAGATGTGATGGGGCATGACATGACCAGCCGATTGATCGGATCAACGGCCTTTTGGTTGGACGTAGTTTATCGTCATACCCAGGATGCGGATGTAGCTTATCGTCATACCCAGGACGCGGATGTAATTTTTCGTCATACCCAGGACGTGGACACACCTTGAGATTTCACTATTTTCCCATAGCTGGGACCCTAACAGGTGCTACCACCCCGGGTTAGGGTGGACCTGGGAACACCAGCAATTAAGAGGTGCTTCCACGCTCCTCAAAACCTCCTGATCAGAGGCCTTGCTGTTGGATGTAGTTTATCGTCTTACCCAGGACTCGGATGAAGTTTAACGTCATACCCAGGACGGAAGGGTGAAGAGAAGAAGAGAAAAGGAAGAAGAAGAAAAGAAAAACAACAAATATAACATAAATGTAAGGGAGAGTGGGAAATGAAGAAAAGCAAACGTATTGTAAATATAACAGTGGGGTTACATATATATATATATATATATATATATATATATATATATATATATATATATGTAATTATATATATATATATATATATATATATATATATATATATATATATATATATATATTATAATTTATAATTATATTCTATTTTAAAAATATGGTGGTCCCATCGCATACAGGAACTACCATATTAAAAAAAAAACTAAAAATTTAAATTATAAAATTAAAATTAAAATTCATAGCTCCGTCCAATTCTCAAGCGATTTTTGGCAATAACCTATTAAAAAAATTTACTTCATTTATAAACACAGATAATCTTAATGTTTTAAATCGTTATGGTTACGGAAAATTCCATCATTTTGATAAGGGGTGGTTGGGTTTTAATTTCTCTAGACAACTTACATATCAAATATAAATTACTTTCAAAATCAGGTTAAGTTCAGGTGGGGTGCCTGCTCACAAACAAAAAAATTATATAAAGTTTAATGTACCTCGTTTTAAGTATAGCTAAAATAAATAATGTGATTTCAGGCATTACTGTAAATCAGTTGGCAAATGTTTTCCGTGAACTGCAAAATCGTATTAGCCTTTGTATTGCTAATGATGGAGGACAAGTGGAAACTTAAATAAAATTTCAATAAAACCTTAAAAAATATAGATTTACTTCTTTCTAATCCTTTTTACAAATTATTTCTATCGCAAATACAAATAAAGTTATAAATTTTTTAAAGTGCACACGAACTTTATATATATATATATATATATATATATATATATATATATATATATATATATATATATATATATACATGTATATTAGTGAAAGGCAACCAGGCGGAATCCTAGCGACATCGAACCTTTTACATCTCATATATATATATATATATATATATATGTATATATAAATAAAAAGGAAAGAACACTAAGATATAAAATCCGGTGTTCTTATAGATATTTTTATTTTTACACAATAGTGCTCTATGTAAATTTAAATTTACAGAGCATTAATATTATAAATTAATAGATTTAAAATATGGTTTTACCGCTACACAGTGATGACCATGTTTCAGAAATGGAAGCT
>OZ038509.1:70465769-70503269 GCA_964036315.1 Acanthosepion esculentum | reverse complement strand
AACAATACTTTTCAACAGTAATATCACAAGAACAATCATATGAAACAGTCATGGACATTTATCCAGTGAAATTGAAACCAAATAATTATCTCACTGAACTCTTAAATTGCAATTAAAGGGAGGCAACTCTTGATTAATTCAACCTTCCTTACTTAAATGCAGGTTTTCTTTCACATCGTTTTTTGATATTGTACATATTGTACATCTTGTAAAATATACATATATTTTATGTACAACAATGTCTTGTGGTTATTCTTCTTGCGTGAGTCCTGTTTTCTTATCAAAGTTAAATTAACGTGGCGAAGTACGCCACAAGCCAATAGACAATAAAATCAGGGAGCCACTTTGAGTCATGTATAGATGAAATGACTCTCATGATTTGGTCACCGCCCTTCAAAATATTTTGCGTTGATATGGGATAGTATAACATTACCACTACATTCTCCGTGGTGAACTATGGTGGTCGATTCCTAGTGGCTCACAATGGCTACCTTCAGGCTATTACTAATACCCGAGTACTTTTGAATGTTGCTAAAATTGGTTTTCAAGGATTGTGTGTGTCGTTACGCAACTCGGTTTTAATTCCTGCGTCTTCACGTTTGATGGAACCGACTAAAAAGTCACGCGAAGTGACATCGTATAAACGGTCAAACTGAAATTTTCGTGTGTGTGTATTATTTTGTGTGTGTGTGTGTACATGTGTGTGTGTATGTATGTGTGTGTGTGTGTGTGTGTAGAGATCTTCTGTTTTTACTTATTTGTGTTTACTTTAGGATGCCAAATTGAGCAGTTATGTATATTTCGAGAACCAGGAAACATCTGTGATCAAAAGAGCTATCCGGACCTTGTTTGAGCGGGAGGCCCTTCCTGACTGAGAGGTCAAAGCACGTTAGATCTAATAACGGTTTCTTCTAGGAGATGCAAGTTCGAAAACTGCAGGATGGCGAATATTTTTCTAACAATATATTCAGACTGGTAAATGGAAATAAATACACTGTTTAATAAATAAATAAAAACATAGCATCGACTCAAATATGGACATCAATTAAAAAATCAGCTTTAGTCAATAAATTATAAATGTGTCGGATTAATTATTGAAAAATCCATTCCTAACACACACACACAAACAGGCACGCACACACACACAGACGCACACACACACACACACATATATATATGTGTATGTATGTGTATATGAATAGTGAGATAGATAGATAGATACGTTGTATATTTGTTTAGATGAGTGTGTGTATGTAAATGTATGGAGGTGTGTAAGGTTTTATGTATATATGTTTATGTGCACGTATGTGTATGTCCGTATGTATATCTGCGTAGATATACGCAATAGTGGATGTGTATGGATATATATATATATATATATATATATATATATATATGTGTGTGTGTGTGTGTGTGTACACGCGTATATGTATGTATGTATGTGTAAATATAAATATGTTGTTGTGTGTGTATATAGGTATGTGTTTTGGGGCATAGAAATAGTAGGTCCTTGCTAGATTAAATATTTCGTTATATTTTATATGTTTATATTAAATTTAGAACCTGTAGGTGATTTTACTTTTGTCAAATTTTATTTATTGCACAGCGGCTCTTTTATAAATGCCCTTCGGTTTTAGATGCCCCCCACCTCAACTTCCACCTTTTTTCTTTTCTCTCTCTCTCTCTCTTCCTCTCTCTCTCTCTCATTTTCTGATTTTTAAGTTCAGATTATCTCGTCTTTTATTGTGCGTAGTGTCACCACAAATGTATTCACCCATTTCCGGTGTCGGTTTTTAATTTAATTTAGGTCAGCGATTCAGTAATGAATTATGTATCGGAAAATAATTCATATTTATTTGCATTTCACTCATTTAAACCGTCATTTAAACTCCTCTCTTTAAAACTTCTCTCTGTTAAATTTTAATCCCCACCTTCACTTTCAAGCCTTCCTGTTCTCTCGTCTGTTACCCCTCTCTAGAGCTTTGATTTACCTCTAACTCTCGTCCCCCACTCTCATACATACACTCTCACTAAATTTTAGTTTTTATATCCGGATATATTTTTTCTGATTTCTTTTTTTAATTTTGTAGCTCTAATAAATTGGATCGTAATTACGATTACGATGTAATAAAATTATAACCATGGAATATTAGTGTTTAAGCTATTTTATTATATATATATATATATATATATATATATATATATATATATATATATATATATATATATATAACAGTTCAAAAGCTTGAATCCACCTCAGAATCAGCATAGGATGAATTTGACAGAAGAATAAAAACAAATGGAATCCGTTATCAAACTTATAATTTGAGAAACTATTGCCACGAATGCCAAAAGTTTGTGCTGCAATAATCAAGGCTAAAGGAGGATATTTTGACGAGAGCAAAATTTAATCATAAAATGCTTTTTGTCACAATAAAATTTCTAATAAAAATCATGTTTCAGTTTTTTTAACTGCATAATAATTTTCTCTTACTTTAATTACAAAACAACTGCTTTTGGGTCAATTTAAAAAATTACCAGCGGTTACCTCAAAATTTAAACTGTAGTGTACGTCTATCTATCTATCTATCTATCTATCTATCTATCTATCTATCTATCTATCTATCTATCTCAGTCATTTCATTATCTATCTATCTATCTATCTATCTATCTATCTCAGTCATTTCATTATCTATCTATCTATCTATCTATCTATCTATCTATCTATCTATCTATCTATCTATCTATCTATCTATCTATCTATCTCAGTCTCTTCATATCAAAGAACTATCAAAGTATTTCTTTAATTTTCCGTAAAAAAAACAAACTTTGGAGAACTTAGGAGACCGTTAGCAATTTCGTGAGTCAGCACAGGAAAGGGAAGTTTGTACAAGACTGATATTTACAATGATGCTGAAGATGAGAAAACACTGATGTGTTGTGTAGTTTTAAAGCTGAACCGTTTTCAGGATGACATGATTATATTTCTTTCATCTTACGGGTTGCCTTTTAGCATTCTGGGTTGAATACCCACCGACTATTAAGTAGCAATGACGTAATGTAAAAAACAACAAAAACAAAAAATCAACAAAAAAAAAACAAAACAAAAAAAAAACAATAATACCCTTAACGAATCTTGAATTCCCATCTTATATCCTGGGACTTCGTCACCAATGCGAAATCATTAATTTTCGGCAAGTCCTTTCTTCATTTTATCATAATTTTCTATGTCAAATACTCTCTGACTATTTAAATACATAATTTAAAAGTTTGATGCCACCCCAGAATTAGCATACAATGAAATTGAGAGGAAATAAAATGCAGGTCTTAGAGTCATTGAAAAAAGGAATGGAACCAATTCGCAAACTTATACTTTCAGAAACTTTTTAAGCATGTATAATCATTTTCTTTTATTTAAAGTACAAAACAACTACTTTTGGGGCCAATTTGAAGAATTATTAGCGGTCGCCTCAAACTTTAAACAATAGTGTATGTATATATATAGACGATGAACTACATCCACGCCGTGGGTATGACGATAAAGTACATCCGCGTCCTGGTTAGGAGGATGAACTACATCCGCGTCCTGGGTATGACGATGAACTACATCCGCGTCCTGGGTATGACGATGAACTACATCCGACAGCAAGGCCTTTGATCAGGAGGTTTTGAGGAGCGTGGAACTACTTCTTAATTGCTGTTGTTCCCAGATTCACTCTGACCCGGCGTGGTAGCACCTGTTAGGGTCCCAACTATGGGCAAATAGTTAACCCACAACCCGGGGACAAAACACTATGAAAGTGTAAAAATAGGTTTTAATACCAGCAATACATTTATGTAAAAATTTATTATCACCAATATATTTTGGAATAAAAAAAATATTACCAGCAGTAAAAATCTTGTCGGCATTACATAACTCATTAAGGTGTTGATATGCCGTAAAACAAACCAAACCAAACCAAACCAAACCAAACCAACCCAATAAAACCGTGTTTCATTTTTAATCATGGATAATAAATTTCTCTCATTTAAAGTACACGACAACTACTTTTTGGGCTAATTTATAAAGTTGCCAAGAGTTACCTTAAACTTTTTAACTGTAGTATATATATATATATATATATATATATATATATATATATATATATATATATATATGTGTGTGTGTATGTGTGTGTGTGTGTGTGTGTGTGTGTGTGTGTGTGTGTGTTAATATACCGCATAACACCTTTGAGCGCTTAGCAGAACGGTAGAATGGAGATCAAAGTGTTTTAGTGGACTCAACAGTTTTCAATCTGCTTGTCTGAATCATCTTCAAGAAGCAAGAGCAAGATCTAAAAGGTCAGCCAATCTAACAGTTATCTCATCTCACAATCCTCACTCTTGCTCCATATGTGACCTCCTTTGTAAATCACTAGCGGGTCTTAAGTGCCACCTAAGATTATCGCACACAATTTCATAACTGAATCAACTAAGCTATCAGATCCTCCTACGTTGAAACCGACGGGAGAGTCCATCATATATATATATATATATATATATATATATATATATATATATATATGATGTCAACTTAATATAAAGGAATAGGAACTCAAACGTAAGAGACGTATATATAAGGCGGACACAGACCATGATCACAAAGTAAATAAGTAAAAGTATGCTGTCAATATTTTAATTTACGTTAGTATGCCACAATAGAGAAGCTGAGAAACATACTCACTGAAATGAAATAATCGAAAATAAAATCGGATCAGTACTCAAATAAAATAAGATTAGTACTCAAAATGATACAGCTCGAATAAGGATTCTGTTTTTGAAAAGGATAATATTACCTGAATGATTGAAATATCGTTTATTTTACTAAACGGGGTCTGATAGAAAATATTGTTGTGTGCCGTTGATTTTCTTTCTTTTCGTGATATCAACTGATTTTTATAAGAAAACCCGCAAAACTACCGGGGGAAATCACGAAGAGGCAATGTATCTTTCGGGAGAAGAATATGATCTTTGGAATGTTATAGAAATTTAAGGGAATCGTGGGGAAATTTCTTCCGGTTCTCCGAGTTTCATCCAACAGGCCAAATATATGATGAGAATCATTCCATTTCATTACTTACTCTCTGTCGGCTTCGCTGGGTTTCTAAGCGGAGCGAATAACTTGTTCGTAAGAGAGAAACGGATATCGCACAACGTACACACACGCACACACGCCCCCCCCATATATCTCAATAAACAAAGTTTAGCCAATTTATAAACAAATAGATAAGCACGATAAAATGTGAATCTAAATAATCCATCAATGAAAAGATCAAATCCCTTGTGAACTACCTTGAGTGGATCGAAATATTTCTTGAAGGTTTTTGAAACTTGCAAAAGAGGATCAATTAAGTTGGATAGCATAGTCTGGTAAAAGATCAAAAATTGATGAGGGATGTCCCGGTAATTAGATACGAGGGCTTAATTGAATAGCCCCACACCACTGAATCGATGATGAGCTAAAAATGGTTGATTGGTTGATTTTGTTTAGCGGCATATAACCTCTGTGAGTTATTTAATGTCAACATCTATTTCGAACACAATTGCATGTCTTGCATGCGTATAGCATGTCTCGCGTAACATTCTCCAGCTCCTCAGTGACTGTCTGCTTAAGTTCCTCTCTGCTTGTACGAAGAGGGGGCGGATATAGACCCGTCCTTTCACATAATCCGATAATAAAATAAAAAGATGTCAAGTCAAGTGAACACGGTGACCAATTCAAAAGCAGATTGTCATTATCACTGGCACGTCCGATCTATCTTCCGGGTAGATTCTAATTGAGATAAATCCGAACTGAGTCAATGGAGAATGTTACGCAAGGCATGCTACAGCGTGTCTGGCAGGAGCTGGACTAACGATTTGACGTGGGTCGTGTCAGAGGTGGTGCTCATATTGAACATTTTGAAGCTTTGTGAAATAGGCTATAAAATCTACATCCCTTTGAAAACGATAAAAAGAAGGAAAGAAGATATATATATATATATATATATATATATATATATATATATATATATATATATATATATATATACAGGGTGTCCAAAAAATTTATAACTTTATTTGTATTTGCGATAGAAATAAGTAGTAAAAAGGATTAGAAAGAAGTAAATCTATATTTTTTAAGGTTTTATTGAAATTTTATTTAAGTTTCCACATCTCCTCCATCATTAGCAATACAAAGGGTACTACGATTTTGCAGTTCACGAAAATCATTTGCCATCTGATTTACAGTAATGCCTGAAATCACATTAGTTATTTTAGCTATACTTAAAACTAGCCACATTAAACTTTATAACATTTTTTACAGATTATTCCTATCGCAAATACAAATAAAGTTAAAAATTTTTTTAAAGTGCACACGAATTTATGGACACCCTGTACACACACACACACACATATATAGAAATAGGAGAGAACACGTTAGGTTAATAATCAGAAGTTCTTTAGTATTTTTGTTTTTATTTTTAAAAAACAGTGCTCAATACAAAAGTAGAGCCTACATTTAATATATATATATATATATATATATATATATATATATATATATATATATATATATATATATATGAAGAAAGAAAGAAGCCTAGAGGACCTTAAGGAGGTGAAAATGGTGGCCATTTCAGCAGCACATTGTCATTATTACTAGCACGTCCGACCCAACTTCCTGTTAGATTTACATTGAGATAATTCAGCCATGAGGTTCTGGAGAACGTTACGCAAGACATGCTACAACGTGTTTAGCAGGAGCTGGACTGCTGACTTGACGTGTATCGTATCACAGCTGGTCTGCATATTGAACATTTGTGAGGCTTTGTGAAACCGGTTATAAAATCTACCGTTGTTCGAATTTTGAGAAATGAATATTTTATTGTTCAACATGAAGCTTATTTAATTTCGTTTGCCTCGGACATGTAGTTAATCAGACATTCAAATTTTAAATGATGTCAGTTTTTGGGGACAACCTGTGTATATATGTATATGATATAATAATTACCTTTTGAAAGAGATGGTTCCTTCTCTAATTCTGACAGCTTGATTGTATCTGCGGTTAAGCCTTACTGAAATGATTCCTCTAATTCTGAAAGCCTGATGCTATCTTCGCTATTGTGTATAATCACATATAGCTTTTGCAGTATGTGGAGTCTCACACCGAATCCAATGACATGAAGCAGTCAAGATAATTGGAGACTGCTTCGGTTGTATAAGATCCGAGTTGGTTGCTGGCAAGTCAGTGACGGGTTCGTTATGTCCGAATCATCTAAAGATATTGAATCTGGCATCCTTACAGTTAAGCCGCGTCGACCCTGATCTGTAGTTAGATTGGTTACCATTTGATGACATATATATATATATATATATATATATATATATATATATATCGATTATTTTAAGACATTTTTTGTGTTTATATGTTCTTTTTATACATAGAAATATTTAAGTAAATGCTCTGTTTGTAATAAACAGTATTAACAACATTTACCGGCCTGAATGTCCGAGAAATTTTCATAGAAATATGCTTCCTCCGACAGGAATCGGACCTGTATCCTATACGGAACCGTCATATAGCCTGACGTGCTTTTACCGATTGATCCACAGAGGAGCGTTTCCGTTAAATGTCTTAAAATTATTGTCGGACTTTAATTGTCCATTTCATAATGTGTGACGTCATTTGTTTACATTTGGATACGCATCGAGCAGATATGAATGTACGTGAGAAAATCATGGAGAATTTTAGTTTAAAAACACTAATATTGACCTTGCTAACCGAACGCTCCTCGGTAAATGTTGTTAATAATGTTTATTACAAACAGACCATTTACCAAAAGTTTTGTATCTATAAAAAGAACGTATAAACATTAAAAAATGTCCTAAAATAATTGTCGGACATTGTCCATTTCATAATATATCGATTTGTTAAACTGGCAGATTCACAATTGTTGAGCTGTTGACGGCAAGGCAACTTTATTCATCTAACGAGCGATTGTAAGGTTATTTACCTCACCTCCCCGCGAGGCAGGATGTGGCACAAGGCCGTTTTTAATGCGGGGTTAAAACCGAGCCCTCTGGTCGGGCAAAAATTCCCCGTAGACTCCGTAAAAAACGGGATCGGGTAGCTGTCTACCACCCGAGACGAGACAGCCTCATCTGGTTTTCTCTCCGCCCGAAGGCTGAGAGTTCGAATCTCCAACTAATTGCCGAAGCGATTGCAAGTCTCAGAGGCTTTCGATGACTCTTGTTTGTACTAAGGTGTCCAGTTTACATTTGATGGTGTGGTTCTTTCTCTAATTTCTGGAAATCTGATTTTAATCAGTTCGCCTCGAGCAAGGCGGCAATGCTACTAAGACGCAAGTGACTAACTGGGAGTAAAAAAAAGAATGAAAATATTTTAGAAGGATCCGGAAACCCCTTCCTAAACCGGAAAAACGAGGAAAAATCTATACCTGTCAAAAAGAGGGGGGATGTGTGTGAACCGGACGATAGGCGAAGATATCTATTCCTAATGATTGAGGAAGGAGGGAGAGAGAGAGAGAGAGAGAGAGAGAGAGAGAGAGAGAGAGAGAGAGAGAGAGAGAGAGAGAGAGAGAGAGGAATTAGGGAATAAAACTTCAGAGTTCAAACGCCGATGTCAGAAATGGAGAAATAGATTTTAGATGGTAACGAAAATCCAATCCTAGACAGGGAACAAGGGATAAAACCCCTGTTCTAATAAATTGGGAGAAGTATGAATCAGACTATAACCGAACCTATCTATACAAATTGAATGTGTGTGTGTGTGTGTGTGTGTGTGTGTATAGGGAGAGGGAGTGTGTGTGGGTGAGAGAGAGAGAATAAAGGAATCAAATTTCAAAGTTCAGACAGACGTTAAAAGCATAGAGTTGAAGTAGACTTTAGAAGGAACCGGAAACCCAATCCTAAAATAGTAATAGGGGATAAACCTGTACTCCTGGTCAAAAGACCGGGAAGGAGTGTGAACTAGACGATAGACGAGCCTATCCACTCCTGTCTATATTTCTGATAGGAGATATTGTAATTATTTACATTATTTACATGATTGTTCGTACTGTTGTCCTCGTCTTTATTGCCATATTCACGACGTTTCGGCCGTTGTACACCCCGGCCTTCTTAGGGGATTGGAATTTCCGACAGAATCCTTTAATTCGTCGCCGGATGTCTCAGTTATCTCCCTTTAACTCAACTGTGCAAGTTTTTGTTTATCACTTCAGTAACCAGATATTGAACTCACAACTCTGTGTCCAGTCACTGGATCCAATCAACGCTTGGGGACAATTGACTCAGTGAATAAAAGCGTTGGTTGGATCGTGTGACTTGACTCAAAGAGTAGTGAGTTCAATACCTGGCTACTGCAGTGGTGAACAAAAACTTGAGTTGAGTTAAACGGAGATAACTGAGATATCCAGTGGACGAAATAAAGTGTTCAATCGGAAACTGCAATGACCTGAAGAAGGCCGGAGCGTACAACTGCCGAAACGTCGTGTATCTCGCAATAAAGACGAGGAGAACAGCCTGAACAATGTAAATAATGTAAATTATTACAATACCTCATCTCAGAAACATAGATCCTGAAGAAGGCCGGAGCGTACAACGTCCGAAACATCGTGAATATTGCAATAAAGATGAGGACAACAGTCCGAACAACGTAAATAATTACAATACCTCATCTCAGAAACATAGACAGATCCTGAAGAAGGCCAGAGCGTAAAACGGTCGAAACGTCGAGAATATAGCAATATAGATGAGGACGACAGTCTGAACAATGAAATAATATAAATAATTAGAATATCTCATCTCAGAAATAAAGACATATCGTGAAGAAAGCCGAAGCGTACAACGGCTGAAACGTCGTGAATATAGCAATAATGATGAGGACAACAGTCCGAACAATGTAAATAATATAAACTATCTACTCCTGTTATACCAGCAGCGCCTTTGTCTATTTTCCCGAATCAATTGCACAGCAGGTTTTCGATTCTAAGTACCAGAATGAATCCCAAATCCGTCAAGATAAACAGAGTCTGCCGTAGATTTATCCGACTAGTTTGAGGTAAGTCACTCGTGGACTTGTTAATACCTGAATCATAATACAGTTACGGTCAAAAGGTTCAGAACGGCATTGGTTTCTTCAGAATAGTAGGTATAAGTTTTTATCAAAGTTGATTCATATTCTATAATCTTTACAGACAATAAATATGATATTAATTGTTATTGTCTGAGATTTTGATGTAATTTGAGAGGATAATACAAAAGTTATGGATGATTTAGTGATTTACTGCAAAACCCATGGCGGCCAAAATGATCAGAACGGTTGAAAAAAATAACAAAATAATAAAAAAAATAAGAGAATACTGGAATTATTTAATATTTAGTGTGAAGCCCTTTAGCTTCAATCACACTTTGACATCTTCGACTGCATGAGGAAATTAAATTTTCAATTTCTTGCTGGGTAATCTTATTCCATTCTTCCTTAAGGGCATTCCATAATTGCTCGGTTGTTTTAGGATTTATGGCTTTCGAACGTTCTCCTAGAATATTCCACACATTTTCAATAGGATTGAGATGTGGGCTTTGAGCAGGCCAATCCATAACAATAACCTTTTCAGCCTTGAGGAAGTTCATGACCACATTAGCCTTGTGACATGGGGCATTGTCCTGCATGAATATGGGTGGTCGCTTAGTTGAATTTCTCAGCACAGGCAAGACATGATCTTTTACAAGTTGTTTATAAACCCCTGCATTTACCTTTCCATGTAATCGCACCAAAGGGCCCACAGCATCTCCAGATATCATCCCCCAAACCATGACACTTCCTCCACCGAATTTAACACTAGTCTTAAGGTATTTAGGCGACAATTTTTCACCTACTTTTCGACGAACGTACCTTTTTCCATCTGAGCCAAATAACATAAACTTAGATTCATCACTGAAATGCACCGTTTGCCATTTTCTTGAAACCACAACATACGTTCGGTTGCAAAGGTAAGACGACACTTTTTATTCTTGGAGCTGATCAGTGGCTTCACTGCAGGTGCTCTTGCTTGTAGGTCATGTTCAACTAAACGACGAGACACAGTTTTTTCTTCTCTCTTGGTCGTTTTTCTTGGCCTACCTGTAGACTTTCTTGCTTCACACAACCACAATCACCGTAGACCTTAAAAATACCGTGAACAATACTTTTGGACTTGTTAACAATCTTTGCAATAGACCCAATACTTAAATTATCCTTCTTTCGAAGCTTAATAATCTGCTGCCGAATTGGTAACGGAGTAAGTGGCATTATATTAACAAAGTACACTGCAGATATTCTTACTAATGTTTAGTAAACGAACCGTCACGTAAACAAATTTACAAAATTAGAGTTCGCCGGTTAAATATACTAAAACACGAAGTAAAAGCAACCGTTCTGATCATTTTGGCCGCCATGGGTTTTGCAGTAAATCACTAAATCATCCATAACTTTTGTATTATCCTCTTAAATTACACCAAAAATCTCAGACAATAACAAATCATATCGTATTTATTGTCTGTGAAAATTATAGAATATAAAACAACTTTGATAAAAACTTATACCTACTTTTCTGATGAAAACAATGCCGTTCTGAACATTTTGGCCGCAACTGTATATGAATGATTATTCTAACGTTTTTTTGGTGGGCGTGTTTTGACTCTTTTTTGCTTAGTTTATTTATTTATTTGTTTGTATTCATTTATTTTATTTGTTTTTGTTTATTTATTTTGTTTTATTAATTTATTTTCATTTATTCTTGTTCGTTTTCAGATTTCGATTTTTATGGATCGTAGTAAAAAATTTGTTTTCGTGTCTGCATTTTGAGATGAGATTCGATCGTTTATTTCGTAGTTTGTTTTGGTCGAGAAAGATAATTATCACTATTTTTCCTCCCGGCAGAGTTTACACTTTTTGGATTGATTGTTGTAGATTGATGTTCTATTTGTTATTTTCCATGTTATATTTGGCGTGATTTGTTTCTCGTGTTTTTTTGGCCGATCGACTACTGCACGTCAGCTGGCACACGAAGTGAGTCCGATGCGTAAGGAACTAGTCAATTTCACTTAGTTTTCAAACTTTGCCAATGGTATTCTATTACCAACGCGTCCATTCTCGAAGTGAAATTTTGTGATAAATATGGCAAAAAGTGTACATAATACCTCACCTCAGAAATATAGACAGATAGTGAAGGGCCGAAACGTTGTAATAAATATGGCAACAAAGATGAGTCCAATAGTCCGAATAATGTAAATAGTGTACATAATACCTCATCTCAGAAATATAGACAGATAGTGAAGGGCCGAAACGTTGTAATAAATATGGCAACAAAGATGAGTCCAATAGTCCGAATAATGTAAATAGTGTACATAATACCTCATCTCAGAAATATAGACAGATACTGAAGGGCCGAAACGTTGTAATAAATATGGCGACAAAGATGAGGACAATAGTCCGAATAATGTAAATAGTGTACATAATACCTCATCTCAGAAATATAGACAGATACTGAAAGGCCGCAACGTTGTAATAAATATGCCGACAAAGATAAGGACAATAGTCCGAATAATGTAAATAGTGTACATAATACCTGATCTCAGAAATATTGACAGATACTGAAGGGCCGAAACGTTGTAATAAATATGCCGACAAAGATAAGGACAATAGTCCGAATAATGTAAATAGTGTACATAATACCTCATCTCAGAAATATAGACAGATACTGAAAGGCCGAAACGTTGTAATAAATATGGCGATAAAGATGAGGACAATAGTCTGAATAATGTAAATAGTGTAAATATTGTTTGAATGACAAAATCAGAAATATGTGTTAATAATCCAGGAAAACCTATCGATCAATCATTCAATTCTAGGACACATTGCACTGTGCTATGTCTCTTTAAGGATAAAGGCTTTAGTTAAATCCAGTGACAGGACCAAAAAGATTTGCGAGTTCAATACCCGGTTAAGGTAGTGGAGAACTGAGAGAGGTGAATTAACAGGAGATAACTGACATCCTATTGTACATGGCACGTGGTACTAGAACAGTCTACCCCGGCGAGCGAAATAAAAGGATCAGTTTAACCACCTGAAAAAGACCGGAAACATAGACAGATCCTGAAGAAGGCCGGAGCGTACAACGGCCAAAACTTTGTGATAAACATGGCAACAACGATGATGACCGAATAATGTAAAACATGTCTAACCAACATTTCTGCAGATAGCTGTTCAGTATGAGGTAAAAATTGTGTGATTTTTATAGTAGAGCTGGCGTTGGGTCACCGGTCGCTAAATAAAAGAAAGTCGGGCCGTTGGAGACTTTAAAAATTTGACGCCTTCGGCTTATTTTGCCAAGTTAAATCGGCTTGATTTTGGCTATCGTCTGTTGCCTTTTCACTGATCGCTGTGCATTGGTGTAGGAAGGGTGGTTTCTTTTTGGCACTGTCGATGTGATCATGACATTCGGATGTTCAACTGAACAATCTCCTCGAAATTCAGTTGAACGTGATGCAAAAAGACGGGTCATCAGTGGCAGAGAACAAAAAGTAAAATGGTTGCACGTCTTCTGATCTCAGCTCGCGGATTGAAGGCTCGCAAACAAGATCTATCTATCTATCTATCTATCTATCTATCTATCTATCTATCTATCTATTTCTGCTCATTATCTATCTACCGCAGTCTGTTCAAATCTATCTATCTATCTATGTATCTATCTATCTATCTATCAATTTTACCATTTCGCCCCCAAGCCAAAGATTTATCTTATATATATATATATATATATATATATATATATATATATATATTCCAGTTTGATCATCTTTATCTATCTATCTATCTATCTATCTATCTATGTCTTTTTTATCATTTCGCCCCCAAGCAAAGCAGTAATGTGAATAGTACGCAGGAGGTTAGTGAAAGTGAAAGAGAAGATTGAGAATTGGGGAAAGGACAGAAGGTGAACAGGATTCAAGAAGGCGATTGACGTTGCATTGAAATTATTGATAATTGTAGGTGACAGGGAAGCAAAGAAACGGAAGAGATTTCCAATCTACCTCAGTCTTTTCTTTATATATATATATATATATATATATATATATACATATATATATATATATAGCGTAACCCGGATATAAGAGAAACCCGGATATAAGAGAGATGTTATCTGGTCCCAAATTAGAGCCTGTGTTAATGTACAGGGTAACCCTGATATAAGAGACCCGGATATAAGAGAGATTTTCTCTGGTCCCAAATTAGAGTTAATAAAACAAAATAGACCAAAACCGGATATAAGATACTTCGTCTCCGGCCCCGACAACTCTCTTATATCCGGGTTAAACTATATATATAACAGACCAAACCTGGATATAAGAGAAACCCGGATATAAGATACTTCTTCTCCGGTCGTGACAACTCTCTTATATCCGGGTTAAACTGTATGTATAATATATATATATATATATATATATATATATATATATATATATATATATATTCCAGTTTGATCATATCTATCTATCTATCTATCTATCTCAGTCTGTTCAAATCTATCACAGTTTTTTCAAATCTATCTATCTATCTCTCTATCTCTTTATCTCTCTCTCTATCTATCTCTGTCTCTCAAGTTAATCTAGCTGTAAGTTCTACGCTAACAGTTTCTTTTCTTGTGGAACTCCTTCCTGACTCCATACTTGCCAACCAACTTTAATCCCCAAAAATTTAAATGCAATGTCAATCGCTCTCTACTGTCCTCCTGATTACTCTTTTGTCTTTATCCTAATTCTTCTACACCCTTGTGTGATAGAGGCTGTACTGCCTTGCTTCGGGTAACACCTATTTAAAAAAATAGATACCTTGATTGAGTCTTGGAGCTGCCACCCAAGATAGAGAGTTCAGTTTAATATGCCTTTTTTAAATCAAATGCACCCCAAGTCACTAAAGCCACTGAGACCCAAGGGATTACTGAGTGTAAAAAAATTAGAAGACAGAAACATTACTAAAGAGCGAGAACTATGAGATTTCTCGGACATTTTCGTACGCTTCCTTGGAGTAACGTCCATCGCAGACAATGGCCGTAGGACAACTAATCGACAGTCGAGACAATAGTGTCTGGGCGTGATAACAATCTGATGCAATCTAGGATGACGGAATTGTTTTCAAGGCCGAACAAGTTACATCATACACTCCGAAAATAGATTCATATTACAGCACACCACTGCAAATGATTTAATGTGAGGAAAAAATAGAAATCGATTACAGCCTGTCCCACGAGTGGGTCTAAAACTGACCGTATGGTGAATGAAAGGAAAATAAAGTGGTTGTTTCAATTGATTTGACCAAGGGTGCATGAAGAAAAATCAGGAAGGCAGTAGATTTCTGAAGATCAAAGTTGACTTTGAATTTGCCACAAGGTTATTTTCGTCCTTTGCTGCTGCTATGCAGCTATGAAACCCAAACTGTCGGCAATATGAAACCTGCAGAAGTGAAGACAGGAACAATATTATGTTTACAGATGAATCTACTCTGCAGCAGTTCGTTATAATTAAATGAAACATTATAAAATCCCCTGATAGGAAATCTGATTAAAAGTATACAATTCAGACTAGGAAACACCCATCATACCCAAAGATTTGAGGAGGTATGTCCGAATCTAGAACATCTGGATACTACAGTCTGTCTCTAGCGAAAATGTCTATAGAGCGAGAACAATGGAAGAGTACTGAGAAAGACAGTAGATAACGATTGACATTGCATTTAAATTTTTGATGTCCAAAGTTGGCTATAAAAGAATGGAGTGGGAAGAGTGTTCCACAAGTGAGAAGTGAGCGAGAACAATAGAAGAGTAATCAGGAAGACAGTAGATAACGATTGACATTGCATTTGAATTTTTGAAGATCACAGTTGGCTGTAAAGCATGGAGTTGGAAGAGTGTTCCTCAAGGTAGAAGTGAGCGAGAACAATAGAAGAGTAATCAGGAAGACAGTAGATAACGATTGACATTGCATTTAAATTTGTGAAGATCAAAGTTGGCTGTAAAGCATGGAGTTGGAAGAGTGTTCCACAAGTGAGAAGTGAGCGAGAACAATAGAAGAGTAATCAGGAAGACAGTAGATAGCGATTGACATTGCATTCAAATTTTTGAAGATCAAACTTGGCTGTAAAGTATGGAGTTGGAAGAGTGTTCCACAAGTGAGAAGTGAGCGAGAACAATAGAAGAGTAATCAGGAAGACAGTAGATAACGATTGACATTGCATTTAAATTTGTGAAGATCAAAGTTGGCTGTAAAGCATGGAGTTGGAAGAGTGTTCCACAAGTGAGAAGTGAGCGAGAACAATAGAAGAGTAATCAGGAAGACAGTAGATAGCGATTGACATTGCATTCAAATTTTTGAAGATCAAACTTGGCTGTAAAGCATGGAGTTGGAAGAGTGTTCCACAAGTGAGAAGTGAGCGAGAACAATAGAAGAGTAATCAGGAAGACAGTAGATAACGATTGACATTGCATTTAAATTTGTGAAGATCAAAGTTGGCTGTAAAGCATGGAGTTGGAAGAGTGTTCCACAAGTGAGAAGTGAGCGAGAACAATAGAAGAGTAATCAGGAAGACAGTAGATAGCGATTGACATTGCATTCAAATTTTTGAAGATCAAACTTGGCTGTAAAGCATGGAGTTGGAAGAGTGTTCCACAAGTGAGAAGTGAGCGAGAACAATAGAAGAGTAATCAGGAAGACAGTAGATAGCGATTGACATTGCATTCAAATTTTTGAAGATCAAACTTGGCTGTAAAGCATGGAGTTGGAAGAGTGTTCCACAAGTGAGAAGTGAGCGAGAACAATAGAAGAGTAATCAGGAAGACAGTAGATATCGATTGATATTGCATTTGAATTTTTGAAGATCAAAGTTGGCTGTAAAGCATGGAGTTGGAAGAGTGTTCCACAAGTAAGAAGTGAGCGAGAACAATTGAAGAGTAATCAGGAAGACAGTAGATATCGATTGATATTGAATTTAAATTTTTGAATATGTAATTTAACTGGAAAGCATACAGCCGGAAGAAAGTTCCACAAGAAAGAAGTGCAAGAAAAATAAAACTGTTAGCATAGAACTTACGGTTGCATCTTGCCAATGCGACAGTTCATGGTACGATGGGTAAACTGACATCATTTTATATTTGTAATTTCGCTTTAAATAACCTTCAGAAGGGTAGATAAGCCTTCGAAAATGAATGAATCAATGATTCTTGAAAAGATAGACTATGGATGGAGGGCTTTGTTATATTCTGAATGGATCTTGGCAGCGAAAACACAATTCTTCAACAATTCACTCTCTCTATCTCTCTCTTCTGGGCTGTTCATATATATCTATTTTAAATTAATCCCAGTCATACTTCAGCGTCTCTATTGAGAGTCGATGTGAACGTAGTCTGTTAACCCACACGGCGAACGTAAATGCAGTGATCTCAACATTGTTACAAGTTGGGAGGCGTTCGTTATTTCTTTTGAGATGCATGAGTAGTGTAATTGTATCACCCCTCAAAAAAAAAAAAAAGGAAAAATCTTGCACAAAACACGCAAGTTGGCGAGTTACTCTCATTATCGTCGGTAGTAATTTGTAATTTTCGTACTAAACGTGCCTCGGCCGCGTACACGCATGCAAAAGAATGGGAATCACGTGATTTCAGGCCGGAGTTTGGATTCCGGTTTCGTGTTGAGGCAATGGAAATAATGTCGTTGGTTAAGATAAAATTTCATTGTTAGGCAAGAAAATTTCCGTTCGGAAATAATGTCAAGCATAATGATAATGCATGGAATTTCTCGGTAAATAAATACGATTTACGACAAATAAATAAGATTTACGAACGGTTTGCCAAGCAAATCATGTTTGACTGAAGGAATCTAACTTTCCTCTTATTAATAGACAATGTTAGTCCAGCTAAATTCAAAGGCTTGCTTGCAAAGATACAAATATCAAAATTTAAAATTTAATACCACTGGGCATTCAAAAATAGCCCCCAAGCCCTTTGTTAAAATAGATTTTCACTAGAAAAGCAGAGGAGAAATCTCCCAGGTGATCCGGAAGCTTTGTGACCCCTTCATAATATAATTTTCTATTTCAGATCGTTGACACGAGCTCCTATAGTTTAGAAGATAGGCCGCTTGCAAGTATATGGACATCGTGTGCATTTTGGCAAGAGCAAAGAGAAAGTTTCACATGAACGATACGAGAATACCCATCAGTTGAAGGACGCGGTTCGCAGAGCCTCTGCAACAACTAACAAAGCACATCTCCGTGAATTATCCCACAGGACATGGCGCCGCATCATTTTGTGCCACGAAAATGATGGGGCTCATACAGACCTTCTCGATGTGTGACAGAGTCAATGAAAGCGATTAAACTGAATCCAGTACATGTTCTTTGTGTTACTTGTTCTGTTCTCATTACTTTTTGGTAACGGGGGACAGGACTTTCGTACCTCCCTGTAAATTTGTCTAAAAAAATGAAGAAATCCGATCACAAAGTCAGGGTCAGGTTTGGTATTAAATTTATATGCTAAACTGAACCCCTACTTCAGAACCATTTCACAATGCTTTTGAAACTCTTGTCACTCCTAAAGAATATAATTTTCCATTTCAAATGGCTGACTTGAAAATGATGGTGTTCATACAGACCTCGATGTGTGACAGCGTCAATGTAAGTAAATAAACTGAATCCAGTACATATGCTTTGTATTACTGTATTACTTGTTCTTCTATTGTTCCCATTCCGACAATCTATCCAGACAGTACCGAGATTATTCTTTGTATTGATGCAGTTTCCCAAGATCATCCGATTAATAAATAATTGATCTTTCCATCGGTAAGAGCCACGTTTGCACCCTTTTTGTTCAAGTAGCAGTATGTCAATTTTTTTTTTTAAGAGGGAATATATGTTTTGTCAGAATAGATGTCAACAGTTTGTAAATAGTGGGAAGACATGCAATTAGTCTGCAGTTTTTTGACACATTTGAGTCATTATTTTTGGGTAGAAGGAAAGTAATTATTTTTGGTTTCTCATACCGCAATTTTAGTAGAATCATTGACCATTTCATTATGTTCTTTGGTTAGTTTTTTTGTGTTCTGTATTTAGATAATAGATCTAAAAGTTATCAGTTTTTCCAGACGAGTATAATTACTTAGTTAGTGGAAGGGTCACTAAGGGATTAGTACCAGGAATCCATTCAATGAGTCCATCATAACCTATTCCAATCAATCCGAGAGCTCCAATTACAAATGGAATTATTGATATCTTCATGTACCACACTTTTCACAATTCCACTTCAAGATCCTTGCATTTTGATAGGTTTGTTTTTTGAAGATCTTCAAAGCTACATTACAATCTGCAGGGACTACCATATCAATAAGAAAGCACATTCTGTTTTTGTGGTCTTTGATTATTATTATTATTATTATTATTATTATTATTATTATTATTATTATTATTATACCATTTCCTTTGATTTCTGTTGTCTGTTCATTTCCTTCCGGGCCTCAAACAGAGAACTGATGTTAGAAATGGCATCATGACATTTTCCATTCATCATTTTTGTAAAAAGAAAAAAAAAGAAACGAAAAGAAAAGAAAAATAAAACAACCTAAGATCACACAGGTTTTACATAGATAAACATGTGAGCTGTACTTGTGAGAACAATGTTTTGTATTTCTTTATTGGAACCTTTTCCAATCAATTCGTTGGCTCCAACTATAACTGGAATTATTGATGTCTTCATGTGCCACATTTTTGAGATTTTTATTTCAAGATCCTTGTATTTTTATAGTATTTGCAAGATATTCAAAGACACATTACAATCTGCAGGGACCGCCATGTCAATAAGAAAGCACATTCTGTTTTGTCGTCTTTGATTACGATGCCTGGGAGATTAGCTTTCATTGTTCTGTATGTATATATGTTATTATTATTATTATTTTATTATTATTATTATTATTATTATTATTATTATTATTATTATAATTTTTTTATTTCCTGTGATTTCTGGTGCGTCCTCATTTCTTTCCGGGTCCCGACCAGAGACCTAAGGTCAGTAATGGCATGATGACATTTTTCACTGAGAAATTAAAAACAACTCCTATTTTACAGAGATAAAGCCCTTCGTATTATGTGGGCTGTACTCGTGAGAACAATGTTTTTTGTTCTTTAAGGTATGGGCTTCCAGGAATCCCTTCAATCCGTCTATTGGAATCTTTTCCAATCAATCCGAGGGCACCAACTACAACAGGAATTGTTGATGTTCCCATGTGCCACATTTTTGAGATTTCAAGGTCCTTGTATTTTGATAGCTTTTTGAAGATCTTCTTGCGTTAGCAAGTGAAAAGCTTTCTCATTTTGACGTCCATTCACTTAATGTTAGCTATGGTCCAATTAAGGATGTTAAAGATGTATTGCACCACAGGGAGAGCCAAGGTGTTTATAGCTGATATTCTGTTTTTTGAGTTCAGCTCGGCATTTAGTATCAGACGCACGCGCCTATAGTAACCCATTCTTACCTTCTCCTTCATTTGGGTATGTTGTATACCATCTCCTTCACTAATTCCTAGGCATTATTATTATTATTATTATTATTATTATTATTATTATTATTATTATTATTATTATTATTATTATGTTTCATGTTAATTAAACTTTTAGAGAAATTCCTGGAGAACGTTTATCTGGACCGACACGTTGTTCTAGACGGCAGTTTTGTTTGGTATGGAAGACTACCCAACGAGAGCTAAAAACAACAATAATGAAGATAACTGTATGAACGGAATTTTAGTCATACCTTCAGTTCCGTTTCCGCACCCAAAAATATCGGTCGTAATGTAAACATTGATTAAGATATCAGTTTGAATGATTTGTGGAATATTGTAATGTTGTCTTGAAGTTTTGTTTTCAGGATGTGAGTACCAGCACCAAAGTCGGCCTGGATTTCTGCAAAAGCAGCCAGGAGCAAAGAATTGGTGTGTATTGCGGTTGAAGAATTTTGGTTGATGTCAAGTCAGGTTTCTTCTGGAAGAATCTAACTTCGCTACATAAACAATAAAACTGACAGACACGAAGACATAACAAGACGTAGAATTTCTTTCTCTCAAGTCACTTGGGAGATTTAGTGACTTCCAAATTTGGTACCCATGTCTATTTGGATTCTTCTTCTGCAGATTTTATGCCTCCCTTTGGCATTACTCTTCATTTTTATTTTATTTTCGAAGCATTCTTTCTTTGTTTTATACTTTTATACTTTCTTTCTCATCTTTCTTTCATCCTTTCTTTCTGTTTTCTCCATGTTTCTTTTTTCTTCCTTATTGTTTTTCTTTTTACTTTTTTTCATTCTCCTTTCCTTTTTCTTGCCTTTTTCTTTCTTTATGTCTTTTTTCATTCTTTCTTATTTTTCTTTCCTTTTTCTGTAGTTCTTCCTTTTTTTGCTTTTCTTTCTCAGTTCTGTGTGTTTATTACTTTCTTTCTTTCTTTCTTCTCCATATTTACTTCGTTCTTTCTTTCTTTCTTTCTTTCATTCTTTCTTTTCCCCTCCTTATTCTTGTTTTTTATTCTTTCTTTTCCTCACCTTTTTCTTTCTTTCTTTCTTCTCCATATTTCCTTCGTTCTTTCTCTCACGCTTTCTTTCTTTCCTTTTTTCTTTCTTCCTTTATTTCTTTCTTTCTTCCCCCTTATTCTTGTTTTTATTCTTTCTTTTTCTCACCTTTTCCTTTCTTTCTTTCTTTCTTTCTCTCTTTCTCATTTTTCTTTTTCTCTTTATTTCTTTCTTTTTTGTACTTTTTCTTTCTTCCTTTCTTTTTTTCTTGTTCTTTCTTTTTCATTTTTCTTTTTTTTTCCTTCGGGTTCTTTCTTATTTTCTTCACCATATTTTCTTCGTTCTTTCTCCCCCTCTTTCTTTCTTTCTTTGCTCCTTTTTCTCCTCTTTTTCCTTCTCCTATGTGCCTTTTTCTTTAATTAAAAGAAAGAAAAAACTTTTAATTCCAACAAATGATTTTCTTTTTATGGAAAATAAAACATTCGTTTGAATTACAAGTTTTTCTTTCTTTTAATTAGGCAACTGCCAACGGAGACAATCATTCTAACTTTGCTTTTTTCTTTCTTAATCATCGATTTTTCTTTATATCATTCCTTTTTCTTTTTCCAGCGGTGACACTCTGTTTCATACTTAAACACAACCGTCAGACCATGCGCCTTGTGTATTTATGTATGCTGGTCACTGGTGTATTATGGGTATGTCTGTTGTATAATTCTAACGTTTACTTAATTAAGAAATTAATCCTGATCAATAAGGAAATAAATTAATTAAATAATAAACAAATTAACAAACCATAAACACATATACAAACACAAGTGAACGTAGCTGTCTATATTTCTGAGATGAGGTATTATGTACACTATTTACATTATTCGGACTATTGTCCTCATCTTTGTCGCCATATTTATTACAACGTTTCGGCCCTTCAGTATCTGTCTACATTTCTGAGATGAGGTATTATGTACACTATTTACATTATTCGGACTATTGTCCTCATCTTTGTCGCCATATTATTACAACGTTTCGGCCTTTCAGTATCTGTCGACATTTCTGAGATGAGGTATTATGTACACTATTTACATTATTCGGACTATTGTCATAATCTTTGTTGCCATATTTATTACAACGTTTCGGCACCTCAGTGTCTGTCTATATTTCTGAGATGAGTTAATATGTACATTATTTACATTATTCGGATTATTGTCCTCATCATTGTCGCCATATTTATTACAACATTTCAGCCGTTGTACGCTCCAGCCTTCTTCAGGTGATTGGCATGTCGAACTGAACCCTTTATTTCGCTCACTACTGGTCCTTGAGGACACATGGCACAGTGCATAAAGGCGTTGGTTAGATCCAGTGTCAGGACCCATATAGTGTGAGTTCAATCCTCGGTTATAGGCAGTGGAGAACTTGGAGAGAGGAATTAACAGAATATAACTGATAACTGACATCCATTAAACATGACACGTGAAACTACAACAGTCTACCCTAGTGAGCGAAATAAAGGGTTCAGTTCGACATTCCAACCACCTGAAGAAGGCCGGAGCGTACTACGGCTGAAACGTTGTAATAAATATGGCGACAAAGATTAGGACAATAGTCCGAATAATGTAAATTATGTACAAATAAGCGTAATAATAACAACAACCAACAACATATAAAATAATCCATAATAAATAATGAGTAAAGATGTTGGAACACTTTATTTAATCTACAGCGATAGAATGTTCTCATTCCACTTGTAATGTTTAAGGATATCATCTTTTTTTCATTTTTAGTAGTTTACTTATTGCTCGCAAATGTACTCTAGCCTACACAGGAATTGAACTCACAATCATTATGTCACCAAATCTCACAAAAGAACTTTGTAACAGGACAATTTGCTGTAGTGCTCTTGGAGCCTTAAACCTAACCTTACCGCCGATTAGAATTGCAAATGTTGCTGTTGCTGCTCATCATATTTTGGTTGATGCTGCTGCGTTTGAAGCCTTGCTGTAATTTGTCTTTCTTTCATATTAACGGCTTCAATATTGCATTTATTTATATACTAGGTCTCCCCAGGAGGTCCTCATAGCTGAGAATATGCACTAATTATTTCAGACGTCCAATTCTCAAGCGTTCTTCCTTGTCCCGTATTTGGTGATTGTGAATTTAATCTCTGGGTCGGGCAGTGCATTTAGTGAAAAAGGGCGCGCAATATCTGAGGAGTAATAAAATAAAAACTAGACAAGATATCCCTCGACATCAGCAGTAGAACGAGAACAGTCTACCCTATAGGTTAAATAAAGGGTTCAGTTCAGAATTTCCTGCAGGTTACCCATATCGATATGCATCCTGGGTAAGACGATAAACTACATCCGCGTCTTTGAATAAGACGATAAACTACGTCCAATAGTAAGGCCTCTGATCAGGTTTTGAAGAACTTGGAACCACCTCTTAATTGCATGTGTTCCCAGGTACTCCTTGATCCGGTATGGTAGCACATATTAGGGTCCTAACTGTGGGGCAAATAGTTAACCCACAAACGGCGGAGGGGGGGTTGTAAAATACCATGAAAGTATAAAAATAGGTTTTAATACCAGCAAGACATTTTTGAAGAAAGAATTTTTTACCAGCAATACATTTTTGGAAAAAAATATGACCAGCAATAAAGATCTTGTCGACATTAAATAACCCATTGAGGTTGATATACCGTAAAACAAACCAAACCAAACCAAACGATATACACCTGAGGAAGGTCGGAGGGAACATCGGCCTAAGCTTTGTGATAACATCAACAAAGATGAGGACAATACTCCGAATATAAATACTGTAAAAATATATATATATATATATATATATATATATATATACTTCTACATTTCTGAATCCAGTTTCTTTTACCCTTTAACATATTTTTTTTCAGTGATTGCTGTTCCCTTCTCTCAATTCTTCACCGTTCGAAAACAACCCCCTTTAAACGTCTTCCATTCTCACGCTTCTTTCATGGGTTCTTTTCTTTTCCTTTCCCTCCGTGTCTGCATTGAAACAAGATGGCGATTCAAAATAGCAGGCGGGTTTATTGAATTGTAGATTATAACGGTTTTATTCAGAAACGCCTTGTCCGCATAGTTTTGACTATATCGAAAAGCCGATATCCGACCGTTTCAGAAAGAAAAGTAGAAAGAAGAGCCAAGGCAGGACAATCTGAATTCTTTTCAAATCCTCCATATCGCCTTATATTTTGACGAAGCAAGTAAATAAAGAACACCAATCCATCCCAACAGTTTTTTCTTTTTCTCGTTTGAAACGCTGATTCGTTTTTTTTTTTTTTTAGTTTTTTTTAAAATTACGTTTCTATCTTGTTTGCTGTCTCATGAGTGAAACAAGTCGATGAATTGGGACGAGGGAAGTTTAGAAACACTTCAACATGTCGAATTAATTTTTTTTTTCTTTCTTTTTGTGAAGATGTGTTCGGCAAGAATTGTGGGTAGAAGAAAGTAGGCGCCGTAAAAACATAAAAGCTGGCAAAGATGTACGGGCCAATGGTTGTTTGGCAGAATTTTTTTACTTTCCAGTGCGAAACCAATACGTACAGTCGACATCATTATTTCTAGATTACCGTATATTTCCGCGTATAAGACGACCTTTGCATAGAACGAGGTAAAAAATATAGCAAATTTTCATGAATTTATCCAATGCCTGTAGTACAGCTGCTTATTGATTATATAAAGATGATGCTATCGGAATTGTTGTTACTTACTGTACCCTTAGATATTGAAAGTAAGTGTAGCGGACCGTGTGATGTATTTACGTGTTGTTGTATTAGGAGGCACGGTGGAGTAATGGATAACGGCTTGGATTGAGGAATCGGAGAGCCGAGTTCGAATTTCAGTCGATTCCATTACATTCACTTACGTGGGAAAGGTGTGAATCCTCTTCTTCTCCCTCTAACTATGGGTAAATAGCAGGACAGACTGGGTTCTATAGCCTTGGATGGCAACTGGTCTAGGGAGGACAACTCTGAATTCAAAACCTGTGGAGGGTCGTTTGGGGACCTTGTGGCATCCGTTGCACCAGGTCCCTGTATTCGTCCCTCCAAAAAGTGTGGATGGCCCTGCACAAAGCCTTCACCACTATAATCAAATCCTTGTGGCTGTCGGGCTTTCAGTTTCTGGGAACTGATCTGTCTGACCCTCATACGTCGAGTTCGACGGGAGAGCGATAGGTATTAGAAACACGTGTGTAACTCCTGGTAGAAGGCCCAACTACTTGAAAATTGGCGGACTTAATCTGCCCAACCGAAGATGAAAGAAGCCAAACAAGACACACACACACACATATATATATATATATATATATATATTTTTGTGTATTTAGGCAGCAATCCTTCTTTCATGGACATTTCATTAAAAACGACTGACAAACTGTTTAGTGTTTTATATAATTTCTAATAGCTCAATTAGATCTCATTTAAATATTCATTGAGACCTACCGGACACTATTCGGAATATACTTGTCGACAACACTAATATAATAGCATCATCCACATGCAAAAAAAAAAGGCTAAAAATAATGGAAGCCTTATTAATAAAAACAAACAAACCAACACTTAATAATATTAACTTTGAACATGGACATAATATCTTGATCGTGTTTTGAAACAAAAAATGAAACATTTTATAAAACATACATATAACAAACTATTTCTAATTCTAACAGTTGAAATATAATCCTTGAAAATGGCTAAATGTATAGCCGAAAGCGCTCGGATAAAAAGAACATTCAGACAGTTTTTATATAATTTATCATCTGAAAAGAAAAACATTATTAGATCTCACGAGAAATTATATAAAAAACTAAATAAAAGCACCCTGTCAGTCGTTTTAAATGAAATGTACACGCACACACACACACACACACACACACACACACACACACACACACACTTCGTGATAACATCAGTGTGTGTGTGCGTCTGTGTCGACAAATATTTATTAAACAAATGACAAGGCACCAAGACATAACATTTGTGTGTGTGTGGGGGACATTTGTGTTTGTTCTTTGGTGAATGTTTGTAATGTTCATTAGCGTCTTCCCAGAAATGGGAAACGCTGATCTTCTAAGAGCTTACATTTTGTCGTTGAAATGAAGAAGAGAGAGAGATTTACCTCACCTCCACGCGGGGTGGGATTCGGCACGAGGCCTGAAGGAAAAAGAGAAAGAGGCAAGAAGTTTCCCAGTATTTATAGTATGGGGAGAGAGATCCCTGGTGAGGAATTACGGAACTAAGGAGGAGGTAACTCCGACATAAGCGAAATAACAAAACAGAATCTATATCATGCTTTTCCTACACACGTCTGCTAAAAGGGAGACCATAGATTTGTAAACGTTTCATCAGGTGATCTCTTGCGAATACTGATTCTTCTTCTTGTTCTTGTTGTTGATGTTTTTCTTCTATATCTAAACATTTACAAACAGCCTGGTGTACTGAGGGCCATTTACTTATACTTCATCAACAATCACAATATACCGTTAATAACAGTACGATAATGTACGATGATAGTACATTCTACTTTCAACATTTTTTTATTCATTCCTTTCCTAACTTCTTCCTAAGACAGCTGAAATTTCTTATTAATTTTAACCCTAGAACACTAACCATCAATTAAAGTTACACCACTACTAGCCATGGGGATATCATACCCGATTTTGAAAATATCAAAAAAAAAAAAATTAAATATAAATCTTTATTTGAAATATTTTACATGCAGGCACTTCAAACTTTGTACGTTGAGTTAACATTAATAGGAACTGAAAAACATTATTTAGGTAAGAAAATCAGGTACTGAAAATTGTAATTAAAAACTGGAAAGATTTGCGCTGGGTACTATATACCCATGGTTAGTGTTCTAGGGTTAAACACATGGCAATCATGGAACCGCAAGTAAAATGAAGAAAGTCTGAAGCGACGTTTAAATTAAAACTTACCGTAAAAGGAATTTTTTTTAACGATAAAGGTTGTATGTAATCCAAAATCGTGTTATTATTTAAAACCAAAATGATAATGAATTTTTAATGAGAAAATGAACATTATGTTATCCTAAATGTTATTAATACCATAATTGACACAGTATATATATATATATATATATATATATATATATTTAAAGACATTTGTATGTTTAACATTCTTTTTATAGAGACAAGTATTTAAGTAAATGCTCTCTTTATAATAAACAGTATTAAATAACATTTACCGGTCTGAATGTCCGAGAAATTTTCATAAAACATATTCGTCCTCGACAGGATTCGAACCTGTATCCTATAAGGAACCGTCATATAGCCGATTCGGCCACTGAGGATCGTTCGGTTGGCAAGGTCGAATTTACTGCTTATAAACTTCAATCTTCCGTGAATCTCTCACGTACATTCATAACTGCTCATGGCGTATCAAATGTTAATATTTTCTATGAAATTTTCTCGGACATTCAGGCCGGTAAATGTTATTTAATACTGTTTATTATCAACAGAGCATTTACTTAAATACTGCTAATAACAGTACGATAATGTACGATGATAGTACATTCTACTTTCAACAATATTTTATTCAGTCTGCTCCTAACTTCTGTCTAAGTCAGTTTAAATTTCTTATTAACTTTAAACTCATGACAATCATGGAACCGCCAGAAAAACGAAGAAAGTCTGAAGCGACGTTTAAATTAAAAATTACCGTAAAAGGAATTTTATTTTAACGATAAACCGTGAATGTAATCCTAAATTGTGTTATTATTTAACACCAAAATGATAATGAATTTTTAATGAGAAAATGAACATTATGTTATCCTAAATGTTATTATTGCCATAACACGATAACGATGATTATTGAGAGTAAACGTAATTATAATACAATGTTTATATTTTCTCAGCCGAGCTTGCATGAATACAAATTAATTTCATTGATATGGCATTATTTTTCGAATAGGCAATTAATTATAAAGTTATGCCAGTAATATATGAGGTAGAAATTGTTTTATTTCTTTTATGATCAGTTTATTTGATAATGTGAATCATTTCATGTATGGACAGCGTGCGCTCAGGGGCTTCTCTGTCAAAGGACAGAGGGGCAACTGAGAAAATCATACTGACAGGTACCCAGCCCTGGGGAACAGCTGCCCGCGGCCGCTCTTTCTTTCCCATGGCACCAGAGGGAATGATCGGTGCTCGCACAGAGGCCAGCGCAGCCGACAGTTGCGAGGGCTGTGGGGAATTTTTTCCCTTTCCCAAGTGTACGCGCTCGGGTCCCCACTTTAAAATGACCTTGTGTCATATCTCGTTCTGGTGGGGGAACGAGTATACACCGTGAATTATTTCATCTACGTTATTGTTTTATCGCACCAAGGCCGAGGTTAGCCTAGTGTTGAGCCTTGACTCAATGTTGAATCTCGCCTATTGCATGGAATAATAATGCAACACAAAATGTACTTAGAACAAGAATGTATTATAACAAGAAAGTGTACACAATAAGTATATATAGTATTTCTGTATATTTCTGGGAAGACGTTCCTGGAGAATGTGTTGACTAGTCGCAGTCGATCAGAGTCTCTAGTTGGATCTCGTGATTCTATCCCTCGTCTTCCGGTATCAACCATTATTTATATAGTTGGTAGTCACCTATGCAGATTAGGTGGATCCTACAAAACACCCCCCTCCCAAGCCTTGGAATCCTTTTGGATTTCAACTGGCTTCTATATGGGATGATGATGGTTATTACTTTGTAGATCCCCTTTGCATAGTTCCTATGTATATCTGTTTTTTTTTTCAATATCTTTTTCGTTTCGGATTCACGTCCAATGGGCCCGTGAACTTTCGTTTCCTACCGGATCTTCTCGGTTCATGAGCACTCTGCGGAGGTTCTACTTGAAAAGTATTATACATAACATCAATGAGATCTTCCTCCTCATCCGGTATACTCTCTTCATGCTCTAACACGTAGCATTTTTTGAGTTGGTTCTGAGTTGGTTCATAATAAAATGGTTCATAATTTTTTGAGTTGGTTCTGAGTTGGTTCATAATAAAAGGACCGAAGAATACTCATAAAGAGTATTCTTCGGTCCTTTTATTATGTAAATCAGGTCACCGATTCTCTTATCCACTATGCCTCGCTCCCAGAACTCAATGTTGTTCCTATAGCACTTGAAAAAGACCTTCTCTCCGGGGGTGTATCTTTTTCTAGCTGTATACATAGTGTTCTTTATTCTATTTCTTCCTGGCAAAAGCTTGTCAAACACTGACTTAACTTTCCTAGCGAACATTAGTTCAGCTGGTGCCATGTTTGATGGTGTTCTCTGGTTAGGCGTGATTCTGTATACTTGTAGGAATTGCTGAAGCGCCTTTTCCGTTGGAACTCCTGAGGCTTTCTTCAGAGCGCGCGTTAACGTATCTACAAATCTTTCTGCGAGTCCATTGGATCTCGGATGATACGGCGGCGTCGTTATGTGGTTAATTTGATATAACTCACAAAATTCCTTAAAATCGTCAGAAGTGAATTGTGTACCATTGTCACTCACAATACACTCTGGCACACTGAACCGTGCAAATAGTTCATGCAAAAAAGTTGTTGTGGTATTGGACGTAGGCTTTTTGCAGCGTAGTACTTCCGGCCATTTTGTAAAGCTATCTACCACTATTAAGTAGTAATAATCTTCTACTGGACGAGCGAAATCAATGTGTCATCTTTCCCACGGATGATCCGTCTTTGGCCATGGTTTGTGTACTATAGGTGGTGCCTTAGCTGCTAACGCACACCCTTTACATCGATGAACCATGTTTTCGATATCCACATCCATTCCTTTCCAATATACAAAACTTCGCATTAAGCTTTTTGTTCTATTAATCCCCGGATGACGCATATGAAAGTCCCGTAGGATTTTTTTCTGCAACTTTTTTGGTACTACTATTTTCTCTATACTTGCGAAAGGCACGTTTCGTTTCTTTTTACATACAGGCATAGTATTTTCTTTTAATTCAAATTTAGCTTCAATTTTGTTACATCTTCCAAGACCAGGTGTAAAGGTTTCCGGCAACTTTTTCTTTAATTCCTCTTTAATGTCCTGTCTTGATTGCGTATTACTTTCTACTTTTCTGCAGAAAGAGTTTAACGGTTTATCCCACAATTCGAATGTTTCAATAAAATCTGTACCCAACAAGTTTTCTCCATTTCTCAGAATGAAAACTTATTTTTTTAACGAACCCATTCACTTTCATTGGAAGTACAACCTCGCCTTCGAAGTTAATTTGCTTTCCAGTTACCGTTCGAGCGAGTTTCGTTGACTTCATTATTGTAGGCCTTTTTAACATTTTCCATGTTTTATCGTTCATTATTGTTAAATCTGACCCTGAATCGAGTTGAAATTTGATATTCTTTTTGAATATTTCAGTCGTCACATATTTCCTCAAATCTCTATCTGATTTGATATTCGAATTTGTTTGTCTAATTCGATTCTTGAATTTTTTCGTTTTACAACAAGATCCTTTGTGACCATTCTTTTGGCACACGAAACATTTCTTATTTCTATATGGGCAATTTAGCTCCCAATGTCTTTCGTTACAACGTCTGCAATTATATGGTGGGACTTTTTTATTTTCGTTCTTTTTATTTTCTTGTCTATTATTAAAGTACGCTGAATTTTTTCTCCAATTTTTCTCTACTGGGTACTTTGACTGCTTTTTTATTTTTTTAATATAAGCAATACCAGCTTCTTCGATTTTTTGCGACTCTTTCTTTAACTTTACGGCCCGTTGACACTCCTCTGCTAACCTTTGCAGGGTAAGGCCTTGTTCAGATTCGAGTTTAGACAAAACTCTACGTCTTATTTCGGCACTCTTACTGGATACCAGTCCTTGAGCAAAAATTAAGCACTTGAATTCTTCAACCGTAATCTCTGCCAATCTGAAATTGTCACAATGTCTATTTACTATAGATGCATATGTTAAGTAATCCTGATCGTCGGATTTAGAGACATTCATGCATAACCATCGCTTATGCCAAAGCGACATATTTGCTCCAAACAGCTCTTTTAGCAATTTCACTGTTTCCGAGAATTCCAATTCAGTTGTTTTTCTCGGTAGAATAAAATCTACAAATTTGCTATGTTCTGCTGTACCTAGCTTTCTTAGTAATAGACTGACTTTTCTTGAATTCGACCAGTTTTCACAGTCTGTGTAGAAAATATCTTCATATCGTTTAAAGTACGCTTCAAACGTTTTTTCTTCGTCTGGCACATAGTTGAAAGTTTCCAGCGAATTAAATATGGTGTTATTAGAATATGAAGAATTTCCCTCATTTGCCTGAAAGTTGTTTAATTTCTCCAGTATTAATTTTTGAATTTCCAAAAGTCTTTCATCTTGTTTTTCTTGATATTTCTGTTGTCTTTCATCTTGTTTTTCCTGATATTTCTGTTGTCTTTCATCTTGTTTAACTTGATATTTTTGCATCGCTATCAGTTGTTCTTGCTGTGCTATCTGTTGTTCTTGCTGACGTTGTTGACTCAACTGCTGGGATTTTAATAATTCAGCTATGACTTTGGATAGTTCATCCATTTTTAGCTGATAGTGTTCATGCAACAAGGAATATACTTTTAATTTGTGTATCCACGAATATCTATAAGCTGACCAAAAAAATCGAAGCAACGTACGACTTTTTATATTTTATGTCTTGCTTTTACATTCACGCCCGTGCTAATCAACTTTGGTATTTTTTTTTTTTTTCGTGAACAGAGAGCGTCGGACTTTTTCTTTTTTTTTTTTTTTTCGACTTCTGTTCGCGTATTTCAATGACAACGTCTGATTTCCTTATCAGAGGTAATTCGTCACTATATTGTTGAACAAATAATTTAAAAAAAATAATTTTTTAAAGTTTGTTACCTTTCAAAGTCGACACGGTGTATTTGTGCTCCTTTTAATCCATGCATGTCTTTTTAGTCGGCCAATTTTTCTTTTTAGCGAGTGTCTCGGTGTAGATAATTTTTTAATTTAAAATTACCGTTATTCGTTTACGACACCTTTCCACTTTTTCTGAGTGAACGTTCCTTTATGCTTAGTCGTCTTTTAACGAGTTTTACATATCCAGAAGTTTAGAATCCTTCGTCGTTACGTTAACGTTGGATTTTTAATTAATAGTTTTTTTTTTCAGCCTGGGTTCTTCAATGACTTGTCCCAATTGTTGAAAACTCTTACTATTAATACTTTCTTCTTTCCTTATGGTTCGTCCTACTTCTTTGCCATTGTTGAAACTTGGCGTATGGTTTGTTCTACTTTGTGGCCATTGTTGAAACTTGACGTATGGTTCGTTCTACTTCGTCGCCATTGTTGAGTCTTGACTCAATGTTGAATCTCGCCTATTGCATGGAATAATAATGCAACACAAAATGTACTTAGAACAAGAATGTATTATAACAAGAAAGTGTACACAATAAGTACATATAGTATTTCTGTATATTCTGGGAAGACGTTCCTGGAGAATGTGTTGACTAGTCGCAGTCGATCAGAGTCTCTAGTTGGATCTCGTGATTCTATCCCTCGTCTTCCGGTATCAACCATTATTTATATAGTTGGTAGTCACCTATGCAGATTAGGTGGATCCTACAAAACACCTATCAACAAACCTCACTCAGAATTTAAGGTTTCTTTGTTTTTAGAATTGTCGTATGAGACGACCCTCTAATTTTTAACCATAGAATACTAACCATCAATTAAAGTTATACCACTACTAACATATCAAAAAAGAAATATAAATCTTTATTTGAAATATTTTACATGCAGACACTTCAAACTTTGTACTTTGAGTTAACATAAATAGGAACTGAAAAAATATTATTTAGGTAAGAAAATCAGGTACTGGAATTTGTAATTAAAAATAGGAAAATTTGCGCTGGGTACTATATACCCATGGTTAGCGCTTTAGGGTTAAGAGTGATGTGGGGGTTAAAGGTTATCTTATACGCAGAAATATGCGGTACTTAATCAGGTACAAGGCCAAAATTTATCTGCAGCCAGTTAACTGTTAATTACTAGGAACTATGTTGTAGCCTATAGCGTAGATTATCGAAGCTTAGTTCAATTCGGGCACATGTCAATTATCACATTAGCAAAAACAATACCACTATTAAAGTAAATCAAGGGCGAGGAATTAATTAAATAATTAATTAAGGTAAGATTCAAAGATGTTATGTTACAAAAGAAAGAACAAACATTAAATGTATTTTGACATATACGAGGGTCATTCAATAAATAAGATGAATTTTTCGGTATAAGGACTTCATATACAGATAGAAGCTTACTCTTTTTTTATTTTTATTTTGTTTTACTTCTTTTTCACATGGATTTAATTTCTTTTGCAGATTAAAAAAAACTTTGAGAGTTTTGACGATTAACAAAGATGGTCGATGGCCGACCAAGAAGCATGCTCCAGGATTGAACAGCGGTCAGTTATCAAGTTTTTGGTTGCTGAAGAGTGCAAACCAGTTGAAATTCATAGGAGAATGTCAACTGTGTATGGTGCCACATGTTTCAGCCAAAAAAATGTCTACAAGTGGGCTAAATTGTTTAAAGAAGGACGGAGCAGTGTTGAGGATGAAGACATGCCTGGGAGGCCTACAGAAGTGAGGTCTCCTGAGGTGATCGAATCAGTCAATGACCTCATTCAGGCTGACAGAAGGGTGACAGTGGATGACATTGCAAAGACTTTGAGTTTATTTGTTGGGACAAACGCAGGAGTCATCAGTCAGAAGGAGTCATCTTGCATCATGACAACGCAAGGCCTCACACAGTAGCCCAAACGGTGCAGACCATCAACGAGCTGGGCTGGGAACTGCTCCCTCATCCCCCTTACAGCACAGACCTTGCCCCTTCAGACTTTCACCTGTTTGGTCCCTTGAAAGCGTTCACGAGAGGCACGAAGTTTAAAAGTGACGATGAAGTCAAAAATGTTGTGAGCGACTGACTGAGACGTCAGTCCAAAGATTTTTACGCTGAGGGAATACGGAAGCTTGTGTACAGATGGGAAAAGTGTGTGACAGTACTGGGAGACTACGTTGAAAAAGAAAAGAAAAAGTAAGCTTCTATCTGTATTAGAAGTCCTTTTACCGAAAAGTTCACGTTATTTATTGAATGACTCTCGTATATGGAACCGGTCACATCTATATATATACGTGTCTCACAGTTGAAACAGAGTCTATCCCAGGGAAGATAACCAGTGGAGTGACTGTACTGGGTATGACCATGAACAACGTCCAACAGCAAGGCCTCTGTTCAGGAGGTTTTGAGGAGATGGAAACACCTCTTAATTGCCTGTGTTTCCCAGATCCACCTTGACACGGGGTGGTAGGACCTGTTAGGGTCTCAGCTATGGGCAAATAGTTAACTCCGAAACTGGGATCAAAACTCTATGAAAATGTAAAAATAGGTTTTAATACTGGAAATACTTTGTAAAAAAATAATACCAGCAATAAATATTTGAAGGAAAACATTATTATCAGCAATACTTTTAAAAAGAAAATATTACCAATATACTTTTGGGAAAAATATTACCAGCTATATATTTTTCGAAAAAATATTACCAGCAATATACATATAAATATTGTTGGCATTAAATAAACCATTGAGGTTGATATGGTTAAATGCAAAATAAGTAACAGAATTGACCGACAGAACTGGCAAAGTTTACAATAACATGAAAAAGAATTATGTACACGAATATGAAAATATATATAGCGGTTTCCCATATAATATATTGTTAAAGATAACAGTTTTTAGTTAGGGTGGATTGATTTAAAATCCAACGGTACCAAACGGCTCTAATATAGATAGAACAAGCAAACAAACAAAGAAACAGACAAATAAACAAACGGGCGAACAGACACATCCTGGTGCCTGGACATTGGAGGTGATAAGGTAATCTAATTTAATTTGATTTATGTTCGCCACTTATCGTCAAAGGTCCCAAGGCATTCATCTTCACATATATTGTGGTCTTTCTTTCATTCTAACCTGACGAAGAAAAAACAGAGGAGACACTCTCGGCGAAACGTCTCCTTGTCTCATCAACTTTCCTTTTGCTTCGGATAAGATATATCCAACACACGCACACACACAAATATATATATATATATATATATATATATATATATATATATATATATATATATGTATGTATGTATCGAAATACAATGAAAGTTGGTGAGATTAAACTATAATGAAGATGGTATTAATAAGTGTTAATAAAAAGTAGAGCCTATAAAAATGGAAGAAAATTGTGGAATATCAACTCAAGGAATTTATAAACTTAACTTCTTTGAATTTCTTAGACAAGAAAAAAAAGTTAAAAATGAATAATAATTGCCAAGGCTTCATCTAATAAATTCAGACAACTTAAGACTATTACTACTTGGTGGAAAAGCAAGAGAAATAAGATGAAAGAAATACTAGTGAAAAATGAATAATAATTGCCAAGGCTTCATCTAAGAAATTCAGACAACTTAAGACTATTAATACTTGGTGGAAAAGCAAGAGAAATAAGATGAAAGAAATACTAGTGAAAAATGAATAATAATTGACAAGGCTTAATCTAAGAAATTCAGACAACTTCAGACTATTACTACTTGGTGGAAAAGCAAGAGAAATAAGATGAAAGAAATACTAGTGAAAAATGAATAATAATTGACAAGGCTTCATCTAAGTAATTCAGACAACTTAAGACTATTACTACTTGGTGGAAAAGCAAGAGAAATAAGATGAAAGAAATACTAGTGAAAAATGAATAATAATTGACAAGGCTTCATCTAAGAAATTCAGACAACTTAAGACTATTACTACTTGGTGGAAAAGCAAGAGAAATAAGATGAAAGAAATACTAGTTAAAAATGAATAATAATTGACAAGGCTTCATCTAAGAAATTCAGACAACTTCAGACTATTACTACTTGGTGGAAAAGCAAGAGAAATAAGATGAAAGAAATACTAGTGAAAAATGAATAATAATTGACAAGGCTTCATCTAATAAATTCAGACAACTTCAGACTATTAATACTTGGTGGAAAAGCAAGAGAAATAAGATGAAAGAAATACTAGTGAAAAATGAATAATAATTGACAAGAAATTTAGTCAATTTAAGACTATTACTACTTTGTTTAAGAACAAGAGAATTAAGATGAAATAAATACTTGCCAAAATTCAGACAACATAACACATGTCTCTTTGCATTTCATCGAGGAACTCCATATATATATATATATATATATATATATATATATATATATATATATACATACACATATATTTATACACACACACACTCAAAAACACACACACATACACATACACACTCGCATATATATATATACATATACATATATATTCATATATATATATATATATATATATATATATATATACATATACATATATATATATATATATATGCTATTTAATCCAGCCCAGATGTGAATATTCAATGCACAGATTTATAACTGTTCATGATGGTAAGAATATTCTAGGTTTTTTCGATAATATTTACGAAATTTGCTCTCTGTATGCGATATTGTGCACTTTCTAAAATCTAATCGAATTGATCGATTTCAAGGTAGACTTTATCTTGTAGTTGATTTAAACACGAAGAAATGTTATATATATATATATATATATATATATATATATATATATATATATATATATATATATATATATATATATATATATATATCTGTTTGTGTCTAGGTGTGAGATCCGGTGAGTGTGTATTTTGCGAGAAAGGTTTCGTAATCGCCAGAGAAATAAAAGAGAGAATTACGATGTCTACACGGAAAGACCTTTTATTTAATCAACTCCCAAGCCTGAT
>OZ038509.1:70403269-70460769 GCA_964036315.1 Acanthosepion esculentum | reverse complement strand
GATATATAGATAGATAGATAGATAGATAGGAATAAACTTAGATAATGAACAGTCTGAAATAGATAGATATATAGATATATAGATAATGAACAGATTGAGATAGATAGATAGCTAGATATATATATATATAGATAGATAGATAGGAATAAACTTAGATAATGGTCTGAAATAGATATATATATATATATATATATATATATATATATATATATATATAGATAGATATATAGATAATGAACAGATTGAGATAGATAGATAGATAGATAGATAGATAGATAGATAGATAGATAGATAGATAGATAGGAATAAACTTAGATAATGAACAGTCTGAAATAGATATATAGATATATAGATAATGAACAGATTGAGATAGATAGATAGCTAGATATATAGATATATAGATAGATCGATAGATAGATAGATAGGAATAAACTTAGATAATGAACAGTCTGAAATAGATAGATATATAGATATATAGATAATGAACAGATTGAGATAGATAGATAGATTGACAAAAAGAGTTTGATAGAAAATAGATAGATAGATACACACACACAGGCCCACCTACATCAAGGGGTGACTAGGATATATAGATTGAAACAGACACGAACAAATTGGTAACAAAACCTATAAACTCGCACTATGAACCACAGATTGATTCCATTAAAACTTCGCAGCCATTCCTTCTGTTGCGAGAGAGCAGATTTAATATACAATGTCTGGAGCAATTTTTGACGTCTGTCTGTATGTGCCATGCGGACCACTGATTAAAATATTTCTAGCAAAATTCTCTTTTTCTTTGTTTTCACAATTTAAAAGTATTAACGTGGCCTTTTCAAAAATGTTTGGTGTATTATTAAAGCCAAAGTCACACCAATGAAATGGTGGCATGGTATGGCGCCATCTGCTCTAAGACCAGAGATGAAATGGTTTCTCAATTTTTCGATTTAATGTTCTTTTCTCATATCAAGATAGATTGAACATTTCAGGCACGGATATCTAATTAAGCATTTCTTAAATATTATAAGTTAATAGTGCGTCTAGTTTTCTATGTAAATTAATCTACATAAGCCAAAAAAAAAAAAAACGCTAATCGAAATTTAAATTGTAATCTGGTGTAAGAATTAAGAAGACAGAAGATAACGATTGTTATTGAATTTAAAATTTTTGAAGATCAAAGGCAATAAAGCCACTAGGATGCAAGGAGTTACTGAGTGCTAAAGAATATGAGAAAAACTACTATTAATGAGAGAGGACAATAAAATAACTGGAATTAAGAAGACAGAAGATAATGATTGACATTGCATTTAAATTTTTGAAGATCAAAGGCAATAAAGCCACTAGGATGCAAGTGCTTACTGGGTATTAGAGAATCTGAGAAAAACTACTGTTAATGAGAGAGGACAATAAAATAACTGGTATTAAGAAGACAGAAGATAACGATTGACATTGCATTTAAATCTTTGAAGATCAAAGGCAATAAAGCCACTAGGATGCAAGGGGTTACTGAGTGCTAAAGAATATGAGAAAAACTACTATTAAGGAGAGAAGACAATAAAAGAACTGGAATTAAGAAGACAGAAGATAACGATTGATATTGCATTTAAATTTTTGAAGATCAAAGGCAATAAAGCCACTAGGATCAAATTTGACTGGGTAGCCAGAAGGCGGAACAGGTTTCAACACTTGAGATGTACGAGAGAAGAAACTGTTACCATAGAAATTACGGTTATATCAGGTCATTTCAGCTGTAAAATGATGAAAACTTGTCGCTAATCTAGTACTACGCTTAAATTTTAATTTCATGGCGGAAGGCATCTTCTGTTATTTCTAGGTTTCGTCTTCTTCTTATTATTCTTCTTCTTATTATTATTGGAAGAAGAAGAAGAAGAAGAAGAAGAAGAAGAAGAAGAAGAAGAAGAAGAAGAAGAAGAAGAAGAACAACAACAACAACAACAACAACAACAACAACATTCACCCTTGCATGGAGTATTGCTACCATATATGGTCTGGAGCCCCTGCTGTTTGCCTCAGGGTTCTTGATAAAATCCAGAGACAGATATGCAATGTAATTAGCACTGATCTGGCATCTCGTCTGCAGTCGCTCTCTCACAGACGTGCCGTCGCCTCTCTCTGTCTTTTTTTAGAAATACTCTCACGGTAACTGCTCCGATGAGCTGTTTTCGCTGGTTCCCATGAATTTAAGCGCACAACTAGGCTGGCATCTCGCTCTCACCCTTTCATTGTCGAAACTGTCAAATGTAGTCGTCTCTTCTACTCCAATAGCTTCATGCCTCGCACTTCTCGCCTGTGGAACTACCTCCACTTTTCCTGTTTCCCTGATAGCTATAATCTCCAACTATTCAAATGTAATGTCAATCGACGTCTCCAGAAGCCCTGATCTAACCCCTAACCTTCTCTTCATCCTTTCCTCTATCACTCCTATTTGCTCTCGCTCCAACTCTCTGTAAGCCCTTGAGTGCTAGTGGCTTCCCGCCTTTATTGGGGTTGAATGCTTAAAAAAAACAAAAAATAAAACAAAACAAGAAGATGAAGAAGAAGAAGAAGAAAAGAAGGAGAAGAAGAAGAAGAAGAAGAAGAAGAAGATGAAGAACATGAAGAAGAAGATGAATAACATCAAGAAGAAGAATATGAAGAAGAAGAAAAAGAAGATGAAGAAGAAGACGAATAATAATAAGAAGAAGATGAAGAAGAAGAAGAAGAAGAAGAAGATGAATGAAGAAGAAGATGATGATGAAGAAGAAGAATATGGAGAAGAAGAAGATGAAGAAAAAGAAGAAGAAGAAGAAGATGATGATGAAGAACATGAGTATGAAGAAGAAGAAGATGAAGAAGAAGATGAAGAAAAAGAAGAGGAAGATGATGATGAAGAAGAAGAAGAAAAAGAATAAGAAGATGAAGAAGAAGAAGATGAAGAAGAAGAAGAAGAAGATGAAGAAAAAGAAGAAGAAGATGAAGAAGATAAAGAAAAAGAAAAAGATGATGGAGAAGAAGAAGAATATGAAGAAGAAGAATAATATGAAGAAGAAGAAGATGAAGTAGAAGAAGATGAAGAAGAAGAAGAAGAAGATGAAGAAAAAGAAGAAGAAGATGAAGAAGATAAAGAAAAAGAAAAAGATGATGGAGAAGAAGAAGAATATGAAGAAGAAAAAGACGAAGAAGATGAAGAAGATGAAGTAGAAGAAGATGAAGAAGAAGAAGAAGAATAATAAGATGAAGAAGAAGAATAAGATGATGAAGAAGAAGAATATGATGAAGAAGAAGAAGAAGATGAAGAAGAAGATGAAGAAGAAGATGAAGAAGAAGATGAAAAAGAAGAATAAGATGATGATGAAGAAGAAGATGAAGAAGCAGAAGATGAAGAAGAAGAAGATGATGCTGAAGAAGAAGAAGAAGATGATGCTGAAGAAGAAGAAGAAGATGAAGAAGATGAATATGAAGAAGAAGAAGAAGCAGAAGATGAAGAAGAAGAAGAAGAAGAAGATGAAGAAAAAGAATAAGAAGAAGATGATGAAGAAGATGAATATGAAGAAGAAGAAGAAGAAGATGAAGAAGAAAAAGAAGATGAAGAAGAAGATGAAGAAAAAGAATAAGAAAAAGTTGAAGAAGAAGAATATGAAGAAGAAGAATAATATGAAGAAGAAGATGAAGAAGAAGAAGATGAAGAAGAAGAAGAAGATGTAGAAAAAGAAGAAGATGATGAAGAAGAAGAAGATGATGAAGAAGAAGAAGATGAAAAAGAATAAGATGAAGAAGAAGAAGAAGACGTTTAGGTGGGCGAAAAAAGAATGATAATGCCTATGGAATCTAACCCCGATGACTTTAACGAGAAAACATTTTCAGAATTTACTATGTACGTTGAGTGACAAGGAGACATGTTAGTTTCTGTAAATTAAATAACTCATCCCAAATCACCCATTCAAAGGGAAATGCATGGCAACCAACCAATGTACAAAAAAAGAAAACTGAAAATAAAATTAAAAAAAATTGGATAGACGATCGGCTCTCCGACCAACAACTGAAACATCAAAGTTGTCTTTTCGTAAGTTAACTTCACTGACGATTAGAGTTCATCATCAAATGAGACGTGCCTTTTAAAGGAGACCAACAATGCATAAAAGAAGGAGCGTAGCTCTGAGCATGCGCAAAGGTGTCAAAACTAATGGCGCCGTAAGCAATTAAGGAAAGGCATTTCTTTAAAAAGAAACGCAGAAATATAATTAATTACAATAGCAATAACGAGGGTAGCCCAAAAAATTATAATTAAAGTGAAGTGTCGACTTTCATTTTGAATTAAAAAGATTAATCATATTAAGGAGAACGCCATTTTATTGATAAATTAGTGGAGCTACTTGCTGTAACAGGGGGTTTGAGAATAATTCATGGGGCTACTATAGTGTAAATCCCATTTCACGTGTTTAGAAAATGTGAGACAGTACGAATAATGTAAATAATGTACATAATACCTCATCTCAGAAATATAGACAGATACTGAAAGGCCGAAACGTAATAAATATAGCGACAAAGATGAGGACAATAGTACGAATAATGTAAATAGTGTACATAATGCCTCATCTGAGAAATATAGACAGATACTGAAAGGCCGAAACGTTGTAATAAATATGGCGACAAAGATGAGGACAATAGTACGACTAATGTAAATAATGAACCTCCAAAATAATAGTGTATTTCTCCACATAACATGTGTTATTGCAATAAAACTGACTGAAATAGTCCCGGTGACTTTAAATCACGACTGGATTATCCTAAATAGCTGTCAGATGGTTTAAAACATGACGGCAGACAGTTCAAGAAGAGAACATCTTACCAGACTTTAACCAAATCTGGAAAGAGAGATTGATATTTTTTTACGGTTTATCACCCCTTTGAGGGTTATTTCAAGCCCAAACATATTTTGAATTGTGGAGTTTAATTAGAGTAGCCAGTGTTTTCAAACGGGGTTCTCCATCTAAGTACGAAGCGGACGCCTGTTAACTTTAGTGATCGATGAAGCACCGGCTTTTTCAGCGTGAGGTGGCCGGAGGATTGAGATGAGAAATATTCTGGATAAGTTTTAAGATGCGAACGTTTTGGAAGTTTTGAGAGTGAAAATTCTCAGACTTCGAAGATTCCAATGATAGTGAACAAGTTTTATCGAATCCGTTGTATTTCTTTTTCTGTTTAAGTCAGTTGATTTTTTTTGTTTTTGTTTTGGGATTTAATTTTTGTGTTGTTTATTCCAAGAAAAGTTTTATACCCTCCCCGACCTGAGATAGATCGCTTTTATTTTCATGTGTATTTCCGAAATACCAAACAATAAACAAATAAAGCTATGAGACAAGCAGAAAATCTTTGACAAAAGGTTTCAGTGAAACCAGATGCAATAAAATGTTTTCAGGTGGTTTGCTGTTGTCCCAAGTGAAAATTGTCTTGTTTTGTTTCTACTTTTAAGCTGAGAGAGGGAGGGAGAGAAAGGGAAAGAGAGAGGGAGTGAGGGAGAATGAGAGGGGGGAGAGTGAGAGGGAAGGGAGGAGCAGAGGAAGAGAGAGGGGTAAGAAGGAGTGGAAGAGGGTAGAGGAAGAGAGAGAATGGCAGAGAGAGAGAGAGAGAGGGAGAGAGTAGACATTCAAGGATTGAAGAGGAAATGGAGAAGTGACTTTAATGTACAGGGCTTGCCTGAGTTGATTTTATTAGACAGGTTTTATGGGGAAAGGGAATTTGAATAATAAGTTGAGCCGTCTTCATCGGGTAGGGTGGGAAAAAAGAGAAAGAATGAAAAAAAAAAAACTTATGTCCTCTGGGGGTTGTGGAAAGCTTTCAAACAAAACAGTACTCAAAAAGACACACACACAAACTTATATATATATATATATATATATATATATATATATATATATATATATATTGGCTCCTGAAAAATTAATTTCGGTTGAGCTCTCTGGTTTGAGGTGTGAGTTTGTAAACAGTGACTATTTAAGCTAATATTGCACGACTCTTCGGCAGAATTGAGTCACTGTCAGTCACTGTGTGTTTATCTAAATCTAAAAATAAACACGCTAAAATTCAACTTCGGCTTACTGGTAGAAGTTCCGACTGACGCAAATTCAGTCGGGTTTCGATCCTAGCTAGAGGCAACCGGACGTCTAAAAACCAAGTACATGTTAGGTAAATATGGAATCAAATTCCGATAACCAAAAGCACTATTCTTAAAAGAAAGTAGCCCTAATATTTTGAAAAAAAAAAAAGTATATATATATATATATATAGTAATCCATAGACAGACTATTTCGCTGTATCATAACTCATCAGTGTGATTAGACGTCCGGTTGCCTCTAGCTAGGATCGAAACCCGACTGAATTGGCATCAGTCGATATTTCTAACACTAAGCCGTCGGCGCACGGCAGGTATGAAGGTGAATTTTAGCGTATTAATTTTTAGATAAACACGCAGTGACCGACAGGACTCAATTCGCTTTTGCCGAAGAGTCTTGCTATATCAGCCGTAATAGTCACTGTTTACAAACCCACATTTCTTTCCCCAGAGAGCTCAACCGAAATTAATTTTTCAGCAGCCTATATTATTGTCATCCACAGACAGACAGTTTCGCTGTATCACAGCTCTTCAGTGTGGCTAGAGGTCTGGTTGCCTCTAGCTATGATCGAAACCAGACTCAATTAGCATATATATATATATATATATATATATATATATATATATATATATATAAACAAAAATAGAGAGAGAGAGAAACAAATAATATGAACTCATAACATAAATAAGACTATGTATAATAAACCTCAACACACGTTAAACAGAATATAGTACTTCCCCAAAGGACACTAAATATATCAAACTACTATATTGTAACCAGATGCATGCCAACTACGAGCAGGGCAAAAAAGATCATGAAGAATCTCTTTTATATTAACATATCTTCTATGGATTCTGATAAAAAATAAAGTTAATCATATATTATAAAAAATACAATACAACCAATCTAATTATTCGCAATAACTCCTCCCCACTAACCGATATATTACGTAAAACCAACATTATATACCAATTTAAATGTCACTTGAGAGAATGTATCTCTGACAAAAAAAATCAAATATATATGTTTGGTATACAACAAATACACTAACAAGAAGGCTAACATTACACATGTCTGACCATTTGTCTATTCCGAAACATTGACATCAACATTCCTGCCCGCATTCACAATATAAAAAATTACTAATCGACAACACACCTATCCTACACCATGAAATCAACAAATCTAGATTACAGATACTAGAAGTAATTTATATTAAAAATTTAAAGCCGGCACTGAACAGAATTAACTATGAATATTGTCTGATAAGCTTAAAAACATTATCATTGAAAGACGAAAGGAAATCACCATATTGATACATGTTTAAACCCAATCTAAGCTTTCGGCTTACATCAGCCATTATCAAAGATGACAATTACATTTCAATATATCAAACAATACACGGACAAAACAATAATTTTTTTGTTTTTGCATGAAAAATTTCAAAGCAACGACAAACTCGTGTCTACGAGACGCGGAAGCAAAAATCGCATCGCAGCTCGTGACGTCACACATGACCACGCGAGAGTGAAAACGAGAATTATTAAGTTTGGGAAGCCGTTGGTATAAATCAATGGCTTCTGTTATCAATTATAGGCATTTAAGAATATTTGTGGAGATTTTTATAGTTTATTTTGTTCAGGTTAGGTTTCACAATCTGAAAGGAACTTACTTAAAATAAATAGACAAAACTTGTCTATATTATGTAATGAAACATGCATTAATGAAAAATTGCTGCCTAAATATACATACAAATATATATTTATGTTATAATATTTAAATAAATAATTATATATATATATATATATATATATATATTATAAATTAATAGATTTAAAATATGGTTTTTACCGCTACACAGTGATAACCATGTTTCAGAAATGGAAGCTAAAGCCCCTGAATTTAATTGTGTTATTAAACCAAAGACATTAGTTCCATTTCCTCATCAACCGAATTTTGGAGTAACTTACTTTTTAAAATTTACGGTTGTTAACGGCACAGGAAAGATTCATAGTTTGAGGGTTTCCAAGGTTACCGATAAATCCATTCATCTAGACAAGGGGTGGTAGAGGGTTCAATTTTTAATTGATACAACGAAAATTAAAAATTGAACCCTCTACCACCCCTTGCGTGGGTTCGATCCGCGTTTCTCTGTGTTTGCTGGACTGACTAACTTGGTCGGTTGAAAATCTTCCTTATATAAGGATTTAGGTGTGAAAATCGGCTCAAGTTGGTTTTGGCGCCATTTAACTTCTCCACGTGAAGTTTTCAAATTATCACGCTGCAAGCCAATAGGATTTGCTGTTTAACACTATAGGGTTTTGATTGGTTATGTTAGTTCGCGTAGGCGTGCAAAATGGAATGTTCTTGTTGCTAGAGGGATAAGGTAAATGGACGAGTCCACAATACTAATATATGAATATTACATGCATTATTATTGGATACAGTTAAGGAAAATATCAGTTTTATCAAAATCATGTTTATTTTAAATAAAACTGTACTTTTTGAATACAGTGATTTTTCAAGGATAGCTTATATATATATAGGCTACTTTGATATCGCGTGTATGATGCGATCCCTTAAAATTAGTTTCAAAATTATGATGGCGAGTATATATATATATATATATATATATATATATATATATATATATATATATATTGACCACTAATATTATCTATCTATCTATCTATCTATATCTATCTATCTATCTATCTATCTATCTATCTATATATATATATATATATATATATATATATATATATATATATATATATATATATTAATAAATATATATCTTATTCCTCATTGATAACACGACTCGGTCTTGAGTCTATACTAAGCACCTGAAGATTGCATTTTGCATGAAACTCCGAGTTGTGCTAGCGATAAGCGATTATATATATATATATATAAAGGAGAAGAAGATGATGAAGAAGAAGAAAATAGGAAGAAGGAAGAAGAAGAAGATGAAGAAAGAAAAAGAAGTGGAAGAAGAAGAAGAAGAAGGAGAAGAAGAAGAAGGACAAAAAAGAGGAAGAAGAAGAAGAAGAAAAAGAGGAAGAAGGAAGATGAAGATGAAGATGAAGAAGAAGAAGAGGAAGAAAGAAGAAGAGGAGGAAGAAGAAGAAGAAGAAGAAGAAGAAGAAGAAGAAGAAGAAGAAGAAGAAGAAGAAGAAGAAGAAGAGGAAGAAGGAAGGAGAAGAAGAGGAAGAAAGGAGAGTAGGAGGAGGAAGAAGATGAAGAAGAAGAAGAAGAAAAAGTAAAAGAAGGAAGAAGAAGAGGAAGAAAGAAGAAGAAGGGTAGGAAGAACAAAAAGAAGAATAAGATGAAGAAGAAGACGAGGTAGACGAAGATGAAGAAGAAGAAGAAAAAGAGGAAGAAGGAAGAAGATGAAAAAAGAAGAAGTTGAAAAAGAAGATGATGAAGAAGAAGAAGAAGAAGAGGAGGAAGAAGGAAGAAGAAGAGAAGAGGATGAAGAAAGAAGAAGAAGTGGAAGGAGAAGAAGAAGATGAAGTAGAAATAAGAAGAAAACCAGAGTAAAATTTGTGCTTTATAAATTCAGTTTTAACTCATTAAATGCTTTCGATATATAATGATAACGACAAGAATGATTACCGATTGAAACTGACACCTTTTTCTTGAAATAAATTCATTATTGACAATAATATTTGGAGAAGACATAAATTGTAATACCAGTGACATATAAAAAGATAAATAGTTAAATAGTTTATCGTAAAAGAAAACATCCAAATAACTTCTCTCTTATAAACTTAAAAAAGAATATGGCGCCTATTTATTTGAACGTTTTCTGAATTAATGAAATATAACGAAAGATGCTTTCCAAAAGCTAAGCAAAGTATTAAAAATCTCGATGCAATATTATTCGTTGTATTTGACAATGAATGCTGTACAATCTCCTCAGAGATGGAGAAAAGTCTCGAAGCAACAGAAATGTGGTTATACAGAAGGATTATGAGAATGCAATTGACTGAAGATGTAAGTCAAGACAGAGTTTTAGCGAAAATGGAAACAAAAACGACATGTATAATTAGAATGAGATAGCTGAAATTTCTAGGGCACATAATGAGGAAAGAGGGCTTGGCAAATTTAACACTCACTTAATATGTTGAAGGCAAGAAAGTCAGATGAAATTAACGAATAAACTACCAAACGAGCTTCTGATAGGCAGAACAAGAAAGGTATAAAAAAAACAAACATTGCTAAAAGCTACAAATGAGTGGAAATTGTGGAGAGCCATGGTCGTCCACGTCATGAATGGACATGGCACATAAAAGATCCACATATAAGGGATTTAGTATCTTATAATTTTCATTAAAAGGAAATTTTTGTTTAAAATTGATTCATTAATCGTATGTTTTCTAACGCGTTTGATATAATTTAAATGTCTAATCCGTTTGGGTCATCATATCGTAATTTATATTAACATTTTCAGTTTTTCTTCGCGAACACTATATATTAAAACTGTGAAAAAGATTATTAACATAGTTGAAATTTCTAGGACACATAATAAGGAAAGAAGGCTTGGAAAATTTGTTACTCACAGGACAGATTGAAGGAGAGAGAGAGACAGAGGAAAGCGATCTTGAGTAAATCGGTGGTTAAACGGAGCTAAGGAGAGATAAAAAAAAGACAAAATTCATTAAGAGCTACAAAGGATAGGAAGTTGTGGAGAGCCATGATCATCAACACCAAGAACGGACAAGGCATAATGAAGAAGAAAAATGAGCTTGAATAAATGGATGATGGAAGGTTTAGGAAATCTATAAAGAATAGGAAATTGTGGAGAGCCATGACCCCCATCGTCCTGGAGTGTCACACAAATAGAAGAAGATTGAGCTAGAGTAATTGTATGACAGAATAAGTTTTAGGAGAGAGAAGAAAAAAGAAAAAAAATTATTTAAGAACTACAAAGGGCAGGGAAATTGTGGAGAGCCATGGTCGCCTACGTCCTTAAGGGACATGGCACATAGAAGAACAAAAATAATGAGTTTGAGTAAATGGATGGCAGAACAAGATTTAAGGAAGATAAGAAAAAGATAAAATTTATTTAGTGCTACAAAGGGCAGGAAATTGTGGAGAGCCATGATCGCAAACCTACTGAAGGGACACGGCACAACGAAGAAGAAGAAGAAGGGAAATATTGTTTTGCAATATACCGCCAGTCTGCGAAATGAAAAACGAATAGTGATATAGATAATTTGAAAAATAAATAAAACCGACTTACCGAAATCTGGCTGAGAAGAATGTCAGAAATTTAACAGATTACTCGCTGTCCAATATTCTGAAAAAAAAAATAAAAAAATATATCTATATATATAAAGTCTTTCACATAAATGTACAGGAGACAATTACAATTTATTGACATTTTTTTATCAGGTGACCCGTAGGATTGTAAAGATACCATGTGTAATGCAGCCACAGGAGTCAGGTTTCTTGGGAAAGATAGCCTGACCGGTTTAGAATTCAGAAGTAGAACCCAGTCAGTCCTACTATTTACCCACACCTGGAGGGATGAAGAAGAGTGTCGGATTTAGCTCCTCCTTAATTCCCATATTGTCACCAGGGGTCTCTATATATACTATAAATACTGGGAAACTTCTTGCCTCTTTCTCTTTTTCCTTCAGTACTCGTGCCGAATCCCACCTTCGTGTGGAGGTGAGGTAAATCTCTCTTCTTTCTTCGACAAGACGTAAGCTCTTAGAAGGTCAGCGTTCCTCAATTCTGGGAATACGCTATGAACATTACAAACATTCACCAAAATACGAACATTCACCAAAGAACAAACACAATGTTCCCCCACACACAAATGTTATGTCTAGGTGCCTTGTCATTTGTTTAATACAATTGTTTAATGTTGATATATATATATATATATATATATATATATATGTGTGTGTGTGTGTGTGTGTGTGTGTGTCTGTCTGTCTGGTTTCATCTTTGGTTGGACAAATTAAGACCGCCAATTTTCAAGTAGTTGGACCTTTTAATATTCTACCAGGAGTTACACACGTGTTTCTAATACTACAACACGTAAATACAACACACAGTCCTCTACAAGAGGATTCATACATTTTTCTTAGCTCGTAAGTGAATGTAATGGACTCGACTGGAATTCGAACTCGGCTCTCCGATTCCTCAATCCGAGCCTCTATCTATTACACCACCGTTACTCCATACATAAAAATCAACTGATGACTGTAACTCGATTTTGAATAACGCCATATCTTGATTTGACATTTTTAGTTTTGCTACGGTCTGACATTTTTTGCGCAGATGTGGCAATGCTGGGAACTGCTTTCAGTAATCGTTATTTTCATAGTTTGGTGAATTTTCATATGACGTTTTAGTTCACCAACTGAAACATATATTTCCACACTCCCTGCAATCTATTGTTAATGCCGCACTACGCGTAGTGAATGATTTCTCTCTGCGTTATCATCTTTGAGGATTTTTTAAGCCTGTTCTATTCACACCTAAGATATTTAACCCATAGATGGGAGGGGGAAAATGTGTATTCCTAGGCTTCTTAATAGTATTTGTGCGCAAGTGAATATAATGAAACAACGAGAATTGAAACTCGGCCCTGCAATTATCAGTTCCGAGCTATTATCAATTACACCGACCGCACATCCAAGCTGACAGTACCTGGTATTCCCAAGCATTTACTGACCAGACTGGACGTTGCTTAAGTTCGGTGACCGTTCGGGAAACGGTGTTTCAAAGTGATTTGATCGTAAGCCTATGTTAGATCAAATTCTGTGCTAACATTCTCAGGAAAATTAACAAGATGTGCTGAATTTGCCTTCTGATAAAATGCATGTTATTATTTTTTTTAATATACCCAAAACACCCTAGCAGCTAATTCCACCGTATTACAGATGAGAGAAGGTCGAGTTTTGTGCCTGTGGGCTAGGGCGTCGGATGAGCTTGAATCCACTATGTATAAAAACTGTTACTAGTACATTTTTACCAGATTTTATGAGAGGGCATTCAGTTTTTTTCCCAATTGCTTGTTGTATATTACTTAGTAATATTCAGTTTTTTTCCTAGTTGCTTGTATATTACTTAGTAATATTCAGTAAAATATTCAGTAAATTCATATTTATTGGACTTAACTGGTTGCACTATTTGCTTCTACTTTAAATGTCTATAAGAATTCTTTCAAAATTATTATATTAAATAATATATTGGCCCTCGTTCGATGGCTTTACTTCGGAGGATTGGCGCGATTGCGTCTCGATTAAGGGACGAGCCTCGCGAAACGGAGTGGCTCTTGCAGCGTGTCTCACTGGCGACGGTTCGAGGTAATGCTTTCTCCATCATTGCGGCTGGCAGAGGATAGAAAAAAATTGTTTATAGTTACGTTGTTCTGGAATTGTCATCAATGGTCGACTGAACTTGCTTTGTTTCAATGACTTTTGTTTTGTTATTATTAGTAACTGATCGGAAATTGAATCAGTTTCAGGCTTTCTTGTCAAGAAACTTCGAATACAGGAAGGAATTCAGAGAGTAAAAAACAAATTAATAATAATATTAAAAAAAATATTCAACTGGAGAGTCATCCACTTTATATCAGTTTTTATAGTTTAAACATTTTGATTTGTAATCAAAATTGAATTATTTCTCCTAAACAAATTACACATTGATTCTGTTGATTAACTGCGTTACTAAGAACGATTACTTCACAACTTATAGAAATGTGAAAAAAAAAACTTAGTTGACAATACAACTAAGTGACATATGGCTATAAAAAGGCACTGTTGATTATAGCTGATTTGTTTAATGCACTGACTATTGTTTGTGTCACGCAGCAATAATTCTAAGTAAAATGATGCACTAAAATAAGTAACCAAATAATCGATTTAAGTTTTCTGAATATTAGTGCCATTATTTCTTTCATTCTGGAGATATAAGGAAACTACTGTTCCCCCCCCCAAAAAAAAAATGAATTATTTTGTGGGGAGGAAAAGTGTACTTTATATGGAAGTAAATACAACATACAAACGGGTTTTAAAAAACTTACTCGTTCGTTCGAGGTAATGCTTTCTCCATCATTGCGGCTCGCAGAGGATAGAAAAAAATTGTTTATAATTACGTTGTTCTGGAATTGTCATCAATGGTCGACTGAACTTTGCTTTGTTTCAATGACTTTTGTTTTGTTATTATTAGTTACTTTGTTCAAGAAAGTAAAGGAGAAGTAGTTTTTGACGACGATGCTCGACATCCTTTTTCCAAAAAAGTAAGTAAATGATCTAAGTTCATGATCTCAACTTGTCAAAGTCCTCTGCTGATCTGTTGGCATCTACACTGGAGGAAAAAGAAACTCCTCTCTGACAGTATTTATAACCGTGGTTTCGATGATGCGTTAAGTATTTCCTTGATGTATAGCATATTGCTCTGTATACTATACATTGGGCTCTCTTTATGGATTCATCTTTTAATATTTAATATTAAAAAGACCTACTAGGATTTCCTTTCCATTTAGTACATACATACATACATACATACATACATACATACATACATACATACATACATACATACATACATACATACATACATACATACATACATACATACATACATACATACATACATACATACATAGGCCCGTTGAACAGTTGGTATGACGTTTGCTTGATAACCTAACTGTCCGGGTTTCAATTCTCGGTAGTGGATGCGCACTGCTGATGAGTCCCAAATATAGGACGAAACGGCCGTCCAGGGCTTTCTGCATTCTGTTGAGGTTTCTTTCAGACTCAATGAATTACTTAATTGTAATTATCATATCCTCCTAACGATTTCTATCACACACATATATATATATATATATATATATATATATATATATATATATATATATATATATATATATATATATATATATATATATATATATATATATATAATCAGTTAGTTAATAAATGTTCATGAAACATATCTATTGACCGATCTCGGAGTTTCGAATCAGGGCCAGAGAGTCCGATAAATCTATTGAATTATTATCAGATATCATATTTATATACTACAAAAATAAACACTAAGTGTTATATTGTAAATTTGAAATAAATACAATGCTTGTGTACTTTTTATATATCAGAAGTTGGCGAAGATGTGGAAAGGATTCGAAAATAAGGTTTAGTTATTGGTCATAATTTTGTAAGTGAGGTTTTAGTACCTGCTTGTATATATACATTGAAGGAAAAAAAATCCGTTTAGCAGACTGTTAGTTTTAAAGGAAGTGTATCTGTTGTGGCCTGTTAGGGGCCAAAAAGAAAGACACGGAAAGAGGAAGGCAGGTTGAACAAGTGTATTGGAATAACTGAATATATATACAAAATAAGAGGGTTATTAGCAGATAGAATTGTCCGTCCGAACTGTCAGGTTACACTGCATCCCAAATGCCGATATTTAACAGCCTCCACCCCACGCGGGGTGTATGCGGCACAAGGCTGAGTTTACCGTGGGTTCTCCGAGCCGGTAGAACCCGCATAAACGACTTTGGGTCTGTCTACCTCCCCGGACGAAACTCTGCCCTTCGACATAGCTTCGTCTGGGTTCCTCTCTACCAAAGCAGAGAGTTCGACAGAAGTCGCAAACAGTCAGAAGACTGAGTCCCGACTGCCGATATTTAACAGTCCCCCCACGAGGAATGTATGTGCCACAAGGCCGAGTTTAACGTGAGTTTCTCCGAGCCCGTAGGCTTGGTCAAAAATATTCCCCTAGAACCCACATAAGAGGGTTCGAAATCTGTCTAACTCCCCGGACGAAACCTTGCCCTTCGGCAAAACTTCGTCCGGGTTCCTCTCTGCTTTAGCAGAGAGTTCGACAGGAGTCGCACACTGTCAGAGACTGTGTCTCAACTGCCTCTTTAGGAAGTCTCGCAGGTTAGTATTTATAAAGGAGGAAGAGTTCATTTTAATGGAGATAAGTCACCATAACAGTATCGCTTCTGCGACTTCCTCGGGTTGACCTTTGAGGTCAGATAGAAGAGAAAACGAGAAAGTCGATTGGCTGAGCCAGCGTGAGAATTATAGATAGAGAAAGTGATTTCGAGGAGTTGGTTGTTACACGTCAAGCAATGTAGACGTGTTGACTTTGGTATCTGGAAACTGCTCCCCAATGGAGAGAGAGAACGACCCCACTGTCTATTTAGATGTATACGTCAACTGTAATAAAATAGTTAAGTTAAAAATTCCTGTGTTGAAGTTCTTTCCATCGGGAACCAAAACAACGAGTGATCGCCGGCCTGGAGAAGACGAACGAGAGAAGAATTCAATTTTATTATCGAATAGACGCCATCACCCATTCAGCAAGGGAGGAGGGAACTATACAACATTGTATTAACTGGCGCAGTGACCGAAACCTCCAGGCATTAGGGGGGCTATGTAAGAATTGTACTTTAGTCAATGCTTCTTCCTGACATTTGAATGTTTTTGCAGGTAATACAATGTAAAGCTTACTCAACGTTTTACAGAAACGCGCGAAAAAGAAGAAAGAAATAAGTTTTAACAGGATTTCAAACTTAACTGATGAAATCTCTTAAAAAAATAATAATAATAAAAAAGAATAATTCGAAAAAGGACATAATATATCAGTCGATCTTTTCCAAAAGGGACACAATAAAGTGAAAAAATGAAGTAATTAAACTTTAAAAATGGAACTATTCAGGATTTTTTTAAGAAATCGAGAAGAATTAAAAGTTGCAGGGGTTCTATTTATTTTACCTATAATATATATATATATATATATATATATATATATATATATATATATATATATATATATATATATATATATTTGGACAGCAACCATTGTTTTAAAAATGTTTCGTTGAATATGATATTTAAAAAAAATTAGGTTTCCAGTATTCTTACAGTTTTTTTTCGTTTTGTTGGAGTAAGACAGTGTAAAACTTGTCCGTATTGTGTATTGTCCCAAGCCCTTGCGGCCAATCTTTTAGCTATTTGTAAGTAGGTGGGGGGCACTTTAACTGTTGTTAATTTCTATTCATATTGGACTATTTGTCATGCATTTTTTTATTGGGAAGTGGGAATGTTTTGAATAATAGTAGTAGCGTTTCGTCCGAGCCTTCACGTATATATATATATATATATATATATATATATATATATATATATATATATATATATATATATATATGTATATATATGAGGGGGTGTGTGTGTGCGCGTGCATAACTGGACTTATAAAGGGATTGTTATGTTTGTTCACATATATATGTATATGTAAATATATGTCTCTCTCTCTCTATATATATATATATATATAAATATATTTATGTACAAAAAATTCAAATTATCCTTCTTTATATAGGTATATATGTGTAGAGATGGACTTATATATATATATATATATATATATATATATATATATACATGTACACACACACACACACATACACATATATATATATATATATATATATATATATATATATATTTATTATAAATTAACTGATTTAAAAATATGGTTCGATCGCTACACAGGAATTGTCATTTTTCAAAAACAGAAAGTAACAACTTCAAAGTCAATTATATAATTAAATCAAAAGCACTAGTTCTGTTTCGTTTTCAAGAAATTCTGGAATAACTTATTTGGAAATTTACTGAGTTTTAAAAGTACATACATTCATAATATTTGTTTCCAAGGATACAGAGAAATTCACTCATTTAGACAGGGTCGGTAGCGTATTCATTTTTATTAACAACTATTGTATCAAATATGAGTTACTTACGAAAAGAGGCTAAGTTTAGGGAGGGTAGGGGTGTATTTTTCAACGAATAATGACATCCGTTCAACGCATGTTGTCTGTTTTTTTTTTAATCAACGACAAAAAGTTTGTCGGCATATTTATCTGTTAAATTTGTACTTGTATACATAAGGATTCTTTCTAAAAGGCGTGTTTGGACTAGAATGCGTTGTACTTAACTACAATTCTACAATATTATTTTTACTTTTAATTACTAATAGACTATATTTTATTTTAAAACAAATAAATGTAATAAAATTACTTCAATTATGTATAAAAAATATTATCAAATATCAAATATAAGTACTACAACCCTTTTTTTACACACACACACACACACACGCACACACACACACATATATATATATGTATATATATATATATATATATATATATATATATATATATGTATATATAAATAAAAAGAAAGAACAGTAAGATATAAAATCCGATGTTCTTATAGATATTTTTATTTTTACACAATAGTGCTCAATGTAAATTTACAGAGCATTAATATTATAAATTAATTGATTTCAAATATGTTTTTTTTCGCTACACAGTGATAACCATGTTTCAAAATTCGCTTGACGAGGAAATGGAACTGATGTCTTTGGTTTAATAACAAAATTAAATTCAAGGGCTTTAGCTTCCATTTTTGAAACATGGTTATCACTGTGTTGCTAAAAAAATCATATTTTAAATCAATTAATTTATAATTTATATATATATATATATATACATATATATATATATATATATATATATATATATATACATATATATATATATATATATATATATATATATATATATATATATATATATATAGAGAGAGAGAGAGAGAGAGAGAGATACATAAAAATATAGGTATACGAAGATAATGAGGGAAGTACTCAATATCAGAGCTAGACAGTATGTAAATATAAAAGTGGACACTGACATCAAGCGGTGGAATTCTGTTTCATGCTTCAACGCAACCTTTAAGCCATATATATATATATATATATATATATATATATATATATAGGGTGTCCATAAAGTTTGTGTGCACTTTAAAAAGTTTATAACTTTATTTGGATTTGCGATAGAAATAATTTGTAAAAAGGATTAGAAAGAAGCAAATCTATATTTTTTAAGGTTTTATTGAAATGTTATTTAAGTTTCCACATGTCCTCCATCATTAGCAATACAAAGGGTAATACGATTTTGCAGTTCACGGAAAACATTTGCCAACTGATTTACAGTAATGCCTGAAATCACATTAGTTATTTTAGCTATACTTAAAACTAGGTACATTAAACTTTATAACATTTCTTACAGATTATTTCTGTCGCAAATACTAATAAAATCGAACTTTATGGACACACTGTATATATATATATATATATATATATATATATATATATATATATATATATATATATATTGCGTATATTTTGATGTTTTCATTGAGACACGTCTCATTAAATGATTTAGACAAGTTTTGTTTCCTTATTTTTAACAGGATCTTCTAATAATTATAGACAAGTTTCTTAGGAAGAACGGAAATAACCATGTTGAGGCATATTCATTTTATTCTGAGTACTTTTGACATTAGCATAATGTCGTCATCAGGATGTTGTTTTTTCTAAGACAAAAAATTGTGTTCATTATTTTTCTAAGACGTTCTATACTCGATATTGAGCGTTTTAACCCATAAATATCGCATATCTTAAAATTTATTTTTAATGATACATACACTTAAGCAATTTTAGTATAAGGGCAACAAAAGAAAAAATAGTTACATCTATCTATCTATCTATCTATCTATCTATTAGAGTCTGTTCATCTTGCGTAGCGTCTTGAGCGGCCGCTCTGATCAACAGTTGCATAATATCGGGGTGTCTGTAGTGCCATGTCGCGCATGGATAGGTGTCCCTGCAGTCATCTCCGGTGGGAAACCCTGAGGCCACATTATGATTCAGGCTGTGTCAAACCCCCTCTCTGCCCGCGTCATGGGTGTTAACCGTCGGCTTCCTGTAACTCAGGCCTTCTCTTTTTCCAACACCAATTACCCACCATGAAGTACAAAAACCAGAAATATAAACCTAAACCAGCCTTCCAAAAATCACCCAAACCTTTATATATGTCCTTTTCCAACATCCCACTTCTGCAGCGTTGAGTCCTTCCTCATTGCTAATTGCCCGGATATACTGGCCCTGTGTGAGACCAATCTTGACTCCGCTATCCCTTCCTCTGATCTCTCGATCCCTGGATACCTTCCTCTCCTCAGAAAAAGACTCTCTAACCCACATGCATGGCCTGGGGGTCTACGTCAGGGACCATCTCCCTCTGGCTAGAGAGTCCTCTCTCGAATCGCCGCATCATTCGTTCTTGTGTCTCCGGCTATCTCTTCTCAATGCCGTTAGCTATCTTTTCTTCCTCTACCGCTCTCCATCCTCTCAGGACTGTCGGATACTTGATGTCATTTCTGACAGCATAGATAGGGCCCTCTCTGCCCATGCTTATGCTTACATATTTGTATTTGGCGATTTTAACGTCCATCACAACCAGTGGCTTAAGAACGCTACTATCGACCTCGCAGGCATTCATACTCTCAACTTTTCAGTCTCTCAATCCCTCACTCAGATAATCGATTTCCCCACGCGTTTTGCCTACAAACGTGACGGTAAGGCCTCACTCCTCGACCTGTGTTTTACCTCCATCCCTGAATCTTGTAGTGCCACGCAGCTCTGTCTTATCGGTAACTCCGATCATGCTGTAGTGTCCGTTAGCATCTCCTTCAGCCACATCCCCTGCAAAGAGCCTCCTACCACCAGAACCACATTCTACTACCAACGGGCTGACTGGGACGCGTTTCGTGACTTCCTCCGCGATGTCCCCTGGGATGCTGTATTTAAGCTCCCCACTCATGATTGTGCTTCTGAGTTCTCTTCCTGGATTAAAGCCGGTATCGAAGCTGTCATCCGCTCCAGGAAATTCAAGGCCAAACCTCGCTCCTCCCCCTGGTTCACTGCTGCTTGCTCAGCCGCCATTGCCCATAGGAACCACTTCTTCCACCGGTTTCGAAGTGATATGTCCGACTCCAATAAACGTCTATTTACCTCTTCCCGCAACGAGTGTAAGCATATCCTCGACGATTCCAAGTCACTATTTGCTGCTTGGATGAAGGAACGTATTGCATCCCGCAAATTTGGCTCCAGAGATTATTGGCGCCTCTGCAAGAGCGTCCTGAACAATAACAAACCCTCCATTCCTCCCCTGTTCAATCAGTCTGAGGTCCTGACCACCTCTGCTGACAAGGCCGAATGCTTCGCTCGGAAGTTTTCTTCCAATTCTACGCTAGATTCTTCCGGGGTGCCTTGGCCCGATTTCCCTCCCAGAACTGAGGCCCTCCTGGATGGGTTGCACATAACCCCGTCGTCGGTATTGGGCATTATTTCTAACCTAGATCAACACAAGGCTACTGGTGGTGACGGAATACCAGCCATTGTCCTAAAGAAATGCGCACCTGAACTGGCGCCTGCCCTCTCTAAATTGTACAACCGCTGCCTCAAGGAGTCCTGTTTTCCTGACTGTTGGAAGTCCTCAACCATTGTCCCTGTCTTTAAGAACTCTGGTAACCCCTCCGACCCTTCCAATTACCGTCCTATCAGTCTCCTACCCCTCTTCGGCAAAGTCTTCGAGGCCATTATCAACGCCGAAGTGATTAATCACCGATATCCCATGATCTCGTGAGGCGGACAAAGTTAGCCTGGCAGCTCAAATTGAAAAGGACCTTCAATCGGTTGTGATCTGGGGTGAGAAATGGATGGTTAACTTTAATGCCTCTAAAACAAAACTGCTCTCTATCAACCACAACAAGGATCCATCCCTGCATCCCATTAGAATGTCTGATGACCAACTTCTCGAGAGCTCCTCCCTGCGGCTGCTCGGTCTCACGCTGTCTGCTGACCTGAGATGGAACAAATACATCGAGTCAGTTGCATCAGCCACCGCAAAGAAAGTTGGTTCTCTGTGCCGAGCCAGGAAATTTTTCTCCCCGGAATCGATCCTTCAAGTCTATAAATCGACCATTCGCCCATGCATGGAGTATTGCTGCCATATATGGTCTGGAGCCCCTGCTGTTTGCCTCGTGGTTCTTGATAAGATCCAGAGACGGATAGGCAACGTGATTAGCCCTGATCTGTCATCTCGTCTGCAGTCGCTCTCTCACAGACGCGATGTTGCCTCGCTCTGCCTTTTTTACAAGTACTTCCACGGTAATTGCTCTGAGGAGTTGCGTTCGCTTGTCCCCGGGCCTCGTGAATTTAAACGCCCCACCAGGCTGGCATCCCGCTCCCACCCCTACACCGTGGAAACTGTTAGATGTAGACGTCTCTTCTACTCCAATAGCTTCATGTCTCTCACATTTCGCCGATGGAACTCCCTTCCCTATTACTGTTTCCCTGACAAATACAATCTCCAACGGTTTAAGTGTAGCGTCAATCGACATCTCCAGTTGCCTTGATCTATACACTTCCCTTCTCCACATCCTTTCATTTTTCATTCCTATCTGCTTTCGCTCCGGATCTTTTGTGGCCCCCTTGCCTTGATCGACCCACTGTCTTTCTCTTTCTCCTCATCCCCTCCCTTGCCACTCCTATCTGCTCTTCCTCCAACCCTTCTTTAACCCCTTGCGTGATAGTGGCCTCCGGCCTTGCTTGGGGTGATAGGATTAAAAAAAAAAGAAAAAATTATCTCACTCATATCTATCTATCTATCTATCTATCTACTCAGTCTGTTCATGTCTATCTATCCGTCAGTCACTTCATATCTATCGAACACAGTCTGTCCTTTCTATCTCTCTGTCTCTCTCTCTCTATCTATCTATCTCAGTCTTTTCGTATCTATCTATCTATCTATCTATCTATCTATCTATCTCAGTCTGTTCGTATCTATCTATCTATCTATCTCAGTCTGTTCGTATCTATCTATCTATCTATCTATCTATCTATCTATCTATCTATCTATCTATCTAACAGTCAGTCAGTGCATATCTATCGAACAGTCTATCCTATCTATCTCTGTCTCTTTCTCTCTGTCTGTCTCTCTCTATCTATCTATTCATTGTACTTAAGAAACGTGACTAGATATTGATCTTTATCCTTTCTCCCCACCCCCTTTTTTATCTACTGCTACTGAGGTTTCTATCTTTCATTTTTTAAAGTGTATTTTCATATTTCCATTCTAACATTTCTGTCGCTCATAGTGTAAGAATACAAATTAAAATGTGTCGTCAGCGTCATTCAATTATATTTCGAGAAAAATTAAAGAAACACTCAGTGAAATCGTTGCATCTCATCCATTTTTCCAAAATGTCTGACGCTTAAAAAACACACAAAAGGTAAATAAAGAGATTTTTCTTTAAAAAGAAGATACAAACGTAAAAAAAACTTTCAATTTCAGGTGATATTGCAGCAAATTATACATGGTTAAGCATCTGCATTTTAATGTGTTCCTTAATAAATTAATACATTTTGTTTGATTATATATATATATATATATATATATATATATATATAATCAAAGCATATGTTAAAATATCTGTCTATATATATATATATATATATATATATATATATATATATATATATAATCAAAGCATATGTTAAAATATCTGTCTATATATATATATATATATATATAATCAGAGCATATGTTAAAATATCTGTCTATATATATATATATATATATATATATATATAATCAAAGCATATGTTAAAATATCTGTCTCTCTCTCTCTCTCTATATATATATATATATATATATAATCAAAGCATATGTTAAAATATCTGTCTATATATATATATATATATATATATATATATATATATATATATATATATTGATGCATGTTTCATTAAATAATATAGATAAGTTTTGTCTATTTATTTTAAGCAAATTCATTTCATATCGTCTGAAAATAAAAAATGCTGCCTAAATACACACAATAATATATATATATATATATATATATATATATATATATATATATATATATATATATATATTGTTATATATATATATATATATATATATATATATATATATATATATAATGAAGAGATAACCTTCAATTCTGTTATATTTATCAAAAGAATGTCTGGAATATTGCCACACAGTATTCATTTGAATCGACAATTTTTATATCTACTTTTTTTTTTACCAAGATTGTTAATGTTTCTTTGAAATGGTAAATTCTTACATATAAAAAATAAATAAAATAAAAGAAGAAACATAACCCTATCATTAAGACAAAAAAAAACCCACATAAAATAGAATCGATTGCAAAATCTGTCGCATTATTATTGATTAAGAAACGGCTGTATGTGTTTCTCCATAGTAATACGTATCCGTTTATCTCGCGAGATAAAGGTTTGTCGCACGAGATAAAAGTAGCGTCCTGTTTGGTCAATGTTCAGTCCTTTGGTGGTGAGACTCGAATGACTCTTCCAGGGTGCAAGTCCAGCCAATAGTATATCGAACCCATGCGCTGCGCGGACTACATGTCCTAACCCTCTTCGGTCGTACCGACAATATCCAAAGGAATACAAAGCTTTAAATTTGGGGACGGCTTGGCTGCCGGTGTTGCCTGAAAGTTGTCAATCTTGAGGACCAAATGCCTTCGCCAGTTTTTCGCCTTCACCCATTCTCCTACTTGTAGCTGTCAGAAACTATTTGAGACTCATGCAACGATATATATATATATATATATATATATATATATATATATATATATATATATATATATATGCAAGTTTCATTAAAAACGACAGACAAGGTACTACGGTTAAGTTTTTTTATTTAACAATAGTACGTTTTTATTTAACCGTAGTAAGTTTTTTACTTAACCGTAGTACCTTGTCTGTCGTTTTTAATGAAACTTGCATAAAAGAAGGATTGCTGCCTAAATATACAACTATATATATATATATATATATATATATATATATATATATATAGAGAGAGAGAGAGAGAGAGAGAGAGAGATAGATAGATAGATAGATATGAAGTGGTTTAAACAGATATATATCTATATATAAACATTATAATTATTTATTTAAAAATTATTACGTAAATATGTTATAAAATCACTACAAAAATAGCCATTTTCTTTCATAATCAAGTGATGATGTTGAATGTTTGCATTCAACATCATCACTTGATAAGACACCGGCGGTGTTGAATCAAAATGGCGTATTGAGCACTCTTTTAAGAATGATAATTGTTGGTTATTGGAATTTATTCCCTATATACCAATCACATACTTGTATATAAACATTATATACAGTGTAACCCGGATATAAGAGAAGTGTCGGGACCGGAGAAGAAGTATCTTATATCTGGGTTTCTCTTATATCCGGGTTTGGTCTACTTTGTTTACATTAACACAGGCTCTAATTTGGGACCAGAGAACATTTCTCTTATATCCGGGTCTCTTATATCCGGGTCTCTTATATCCGGGTAACACTGAATATATAGATAGATAGATAGGTATGAAATACTCTAACAGATATAGATATATATATATAATTATTTTTTAAAATTTTTTTTTTTAAGCGTATCACCCCAAGCAAGGCTGGAGGCCACTATCACGCATGGGGTTATAGAAGGGTTGGAGGAAGAGCAGATAGGAGTGGTAAAGGAGAGGATGTGGAGAAAGAGAAAGACAGTGGGTCGATCAAGGCAAGGGGGTTACAGAAGATTTGGAGCGAGAGCTGATAGAAATGAAAGTTGAAAGGATGTGGAGAAGGGAAGTGGATAGATCAAGGCAACTGATGTCGATTGACGCTACACTTAAACCGTTGGAGATTGTATTTGTCAGGGAAACAGTAATAGGGAAGGGAGTTCCATAGGCGAGATGTGCGAGACATGAAGCTATTGGAGTAAAAGAGACGTCGACATCTAACAGTTTCAACGGTGTAGGGGTGGGAACGGGATGCCAGCCACGTAAGACGTTTAAATTCACGAGGCCTAGGGACAAGCGAAAGCAGCTCCTCGGAACAATTACCGTGAAAGTACTTGTAAAAAGGGCAGAGCGAGGCAACATCGCGTCTGTGAGAGAGCGACTGCAGACGAGATGACAGATCAGGGCCAATAACATTGCATATCCGTCTCTGGATCTTATCAAGAACCCTGAGGCAAACAGCAGGGGCTCCAGACCATATATGGCAGCAATACTCCATTCAAAGGGGAATGGTCGATTTATAAACTTGGAGGATCGATTCCGGAGAGAAAGATTTCCGGCACAGGGAACCAACTTTTCTTGCGGTGGATGATGCAACTGACTCGATGTATTTGTTCCATCTCAGATCAGCGGACAGCGTGAGGCCGAGCAGCCGCAGAGAGGAGCTCTCGAGAAGTTGGTCTTCAGACATTCTAATGGGATGCAGGGATGGATCCTTGTGGTGGTTAATAGAGAGCAGTTTAGTTTTAGAGGCGTTTATATATATGAAGTAGTTTAAACAGATATATATATATAAACATATATAGATATATATGAAGTAGTTTAACAGATATATATATATATATATATATATATATATATATATATATATATATATATATATATGAAGTAGTTTAAACTGCTCAATGCGTTTAGAATACATTCAGTCAGTTATGTGTCATGATGAACCATGCGTAGGCGATCATATATCTTTCGATACATGACTGACGTGGCATAATTTCCCCGCATTAGGTTGCCATTTCTTTCTGAGGTAGACCAGTTACCATCTAAGGCTATAGAACCCAGTCTGCCCTGCTATTTACCCATAGCTAGGGGTAAGAAAAAGAGGATTCATACCTTTCTCAAGGGTATAAGCACGTAAGTGAATGTAATGGATTCGACTGGAACTCGACTCTCCGATTCTTCAATCCAAGCCGCTGTCCATTACTCCACCGTGCCTCCTAAGACAAATTACAAGACAAAAAAAGCAAGACAAATTATATGAGAAAAAGAAAGACAAACTACAAATGAGTTATACATACATATAGAAAGTATCGAACAGTTAATTTTGCAACAAGATCAAGAATAAAAAAAGCCGGTGTAGAATTTTTTTTTCATATCGCCCCAAGCAAGGCCAGAGGCCACTATCGCGCAAGGGGTTAAAGAAGGGTTGGAGGAAGAGCAGATTGGAGTGGCAATGGAGGGGATGAGGAAGAAGAGAAAGACAGTGGGTCGATCAAGGCAAGGGGGCCACAAAAGATCCGGAGCGAGAGCAGATAGGAATGAGAAAAGAAAGGATGTGGAGAAGGGAAGCGGATAGATCAAGGCAACTGGAGATGTCGATTGACGCTACACTTAAACCTTTGGAGATTGTATTTGTCAGGGAAACAGTAGTAGGGAAGGGAGTTTCATAGGCGGGATGTGCGAGACATTTATATGAAATATTATTCCGCATCCTAGTGGCTTTATTCACTTTGATCTTCAAAAATTTAAATTCACTGTCAATTATTATCTTCTGTCTTCTTTATTCCATAAATGCTCTGTTTTTTTAAATAATAAACAGTATTAAATAGCATTTACCGGCCTGTATGTTTTCATAGAAAATCTCTCGGACATTCAGGCCGGTACTGTTTATTTTAAAAAAATACAATTTTTTAAAGACATTTTTATGTTTACACATTCTTTTTATAGATACATATATTGAAGTAAATTCTCTGTTTATAATAAACAGTACAAAAGAATTACCGGCCTTAATGTCCGAGAAATTTTCTTAGAAAATATGGGTCCTCCGGCAGGAATCAAACCTGTATCCTATAAGGAATCGTCATATAGCCTGACGTGCTTTTACCGATTGAGCGACAGAGGAGTGTTTTCGGTTAGCAAGGTCGATTTTACTGTTTTTAAAATACAATTTCCCATGATTTTCACTCATGCATTCATATCTGCTCGATGCGTATCCAAATGTAAACAAATGACGTCACACATTATGAAATGGACAAAGTCCGACAATTATAAAAAGAACGTATAAACATAAAATTAAGATAATTGCCGGACTTTGTCCATTTCACACACACACACACACACACACACACACACACACACACACACACACACATATATATATATATATATATATATATATATATATATATATATATATATATATATGCACCTTCTTTAAATGACATGCTTTTCCTCAGTATCTTCAAACGAATCTACCTCCAGACGATCCAGTCCTTGCATATTCTGGACTCAGCCACTCCCCATCTCCGAATAGAAAAAAAAATCTTTAAAAATCAGTATATAGGTTCGTACGTAGAAACTGTTCTATTTATAAAAACCAGTTCCATATTTTCACCTACTTACCACGTCCGTGTCTAGACTATTGGTTGTTAATAGTATCTCATGAAATGCTATTATCATGGAAACAAAATGCTTTTGTTAAACATTTTCAACACCGAGAACAAAAAGTCACTTAAAGATTATATCTTTCTATGATTTGAGCAGACAATTGAATTCATTCTTCAAGTTGCTGAAGCTATTTACGTATACCTATATCATAACATTTCAACCGATCCATTCTTTTCGACTTTCGGTTTTACAACGCTAACTTCATAACAGTTCATTATCTCTGATTACACAACAACAATAAATTGAAAAATAAAACTTCTGCAAGTTGGCCATTTTTGCTTATTTGTAAGTTTGTATATTATGCTATAGTTATAAACTGGTAAATGCGTTTAGAATACAGTCAGTTAGTTATCTGCCATGGGCGATAAACGCTTAAGCGATCATGTATCTTTCGATACATGACTGACGAAGCAGATTTTTTTTCCTGCAGTAGGTTGCCATTTCTTTCTGTGGAAGAGCATTTTCCATCTAAGGCTACAGAACTCGGTCTGTCCTGCTATTTACCCATAGATGGGGGGGATAAGAAGAAGATTCATACCTTCCCCAAGAGTATTAGCACGTAAGTGAATGTAATGGATTCGACTGGAAAGTCAGTCAGTCAGTTACGTGCCATGCGTGATACACGCTTAAGCGATCATGTATCTTTCGATACATGACTGACGAGGTAGATTTTTTTCCCGCTGTAGTCTCTCCAGTTTTTAAGTGAGTAGGTTGTTAAGCTAATACACAATCCCCAACCTGCAGGATCAGGTTTTAAATTCAGAGTAGTTGTTCTGCTAGGTCAGCTGCCATCCAAGGCTATAGAACCCGGTTTGTCCTGCTATTTACCCATAACTGGGGGAAGAAGAAGAGGATTCATACCTTTCCCAAGGGTATTAGCACGTAAGTGAATGTAATGGAGTCGAATGGAAAGTCAGTTAGTCAGTCATGTGCCACGTGTGATACACGCTTAGGCGATCATGTATCTTTCGATACATGACTGACGAGGCAGATTTTTTTCTGCAGTAGGTTGCCATTTCTTTCTGCGGTAGACCATTTATAATAATTATAATTAAATATACAGTTATCAATCATATCAGATCACTGAAGCTCATGCCTGATTTTCATTGTTAATATAAAATGATCACCACTTGACACTGGCATTTGTTTTGGTGCCGATTTTTATTCTGTTCCAAATGGACTCCTTGTATTGTTCAGGAATGATTTGTTTATTTTTTACCAGTTGCCATTCAAGGCTATAGAACCCGGTCTGTCATACTATTTACCCATAGAAGGGGGAGAAGAAGAGGATTCATGCTTTTCCAAAGTGAATGTAATGGATTCGACTGGAATTCGAACTCGGATCTCCGATTTCTCAATCTGAGCCGCTATCCATTGCTCCTTCGTGTCTCATCATTTACATCTTTAACAGATTGAAAAATAAGGCTTTTGTAAGTTTGCAATTCTTTTATTTGTAAGGCTGTATGTTATACTATAGCAATAAACTATTAAATGTATTACAGATATATAATACTATTGTTATGGGTCCTTACCTATAACTACAGAATGAACTCTTCCTAACACTATGTATACTACGCCTCTCAAGAGAGAGAGAGAGAGAGAGAGAGAGAGAGAGAGAGAGAGACGAATCGAGTCGAGCCGATAGTAGTTCATTCCAAACCAGACTGACAGTCATACTAACACCTTCCACATCTTGTATTATTATTCCGTGTAATATATCTTCGTTATTTCTACTCTTGTGTTCGTGTTGTTCTTCCTTGGTCCTAACCTGGACCATAACACTTTCTTTCTACACTTTTCCTTCAGGTGTCCTTTTCTTTCTTTCTTTCTTTCTTTCTTTCTGTTATGGGTCCTTACCTATAACTACAGAATGAACTCTTCCTAACACTATGTATACTACGCCTCTCAAGAGAGAGAGAGAGATGAATCGAGTCGAGCCGATAGTAGTTAACTCCAAACCAGACTGACAGTCATACTAACACCTTCCTCATCTTGTATTATTATTTCGTGTAATATATCTTCGTCATTTCTACTCTTGTGTTCGTTTTGTTCCTCCTTGGTCCTAATCTGGACCATAACACTATCCAATTACATCATTAACAAATTGAAAATGAATGCTTCGGAAACATATTGAGTTCTTAGCTTTATTGCGTATCGATCTATATGTAACATTCTGTGACTTTCTTTAATGTGTCTTAGGTTTCTTTCAACCAATATATTTGTGCTACTTTTCTGTATTCTATGAATCTTTGAGATAAATCGTTTTATTACTCCACAGATATTTTCGTTTTTTTTCACCATTCTTTCAGCCGTTATATTCTTCGGTGTTTCCATAATGTTTTAATTTCTGAATTGAAGAATTTTTATTATTCCACTAAAGCTTTAGGTCTCTTTTGTTGAGCGCTTTTCAAAATACATTTGATTTGATATATACTTCGACATTCTATGGTCTTACGCCAGCTTTCACCTAAATTCTTTATTCTATCACTAAATAGGGATACTAGTTTTGATTCAAACAATTTCTTGATATAATTCTGGAGATATTGACTAGACAAGACCTTTTTTATTTTTCTATATATAAAATTCTGTGATTCCGTTAGTCTGTCCGTCATACCCTCTAAAATAGCCATACATTGACCAATCGAAACAAAATTTTGGAGAGAGGTGCAAACAGGTAAGTGAGTACAATGTACAGTTGTGTTTTTACAAGGGTTGCGAAGCTTAGTACAATAAGTCTTCATTAATGTTTTTGGAAAAATTAACCGTGTTATTATTTAACATAGTCCCACTATTTACAGAAAAAAAAATCAATTTAATGATTAAAATAACAAGACTATTTTTTGGATAACTTTTCTTTAAGTTTTTATACACACAAGAATCCAGTTTCCAGTTGGCCTTGCGTTTGTGAAAACTATAAAAAAATCACAAGGCCAAACGCTCCAAAAAGTTGGAATTTGGCATTAGAAAGAAATATTTACGCATGGCCAGTTGTATGCTGCAAGCTCAAGGATAAGAAATCCTTAAAAAAAAATGAAGTCCTATAAAATTAAATTAAATTAACGAAATTATTAAACCTCGAAGTCGGTTTTTTTGCCAAATTATTTTCCCAGATATATCAGCTGATTCAAATTTCATCTATTGGCTTGCCAAATTGAACGAAACGTAGAGTTTCTAAATCGCGCCAAAAATGTTAGCGATAAATTTAACGATACCAAATACTCTGAGGATTTCAATAGGCGTCTAGTATGAGAAAATCGAATTTTCGGTGTGGCGGTGACCTTTTTCAAGAACTAAAACAAATTAATGTGTTTTTCATTATTTTTTATCAAAAATTCATCGATTTATAACACATAGGGTTACCAAAAAGTCATAGCCCTCATATATAAAGTAAAAGAATTATATAGATCCCAAAAGGAAACTACTCACTATCAATCACCTGAGAGAGCCCATTCTGCTAACCTTCAGGGGAGTGACGCGTTTCGCCTTCTCGGGAAAACGTTTTCCACTTGCATGAAGTAGAAAGATTATATCGAATCAGTTCCTAGATTTGCTTCTAGGAAGGTTGGTTCATTATGTCGTGCTAAATAATTTTACCCATCAGAATCTATCTTATATATTTATAAATCTACAATTCGTCCTTGCTTTGAATATTGCTGCCATTGTCTGCTGACCTGAGATGGAACAAATACAGTGAGTCAATAGCTTCGCCCACATCAAGGAAAGTTGGCTCCCTGTGCCGCGCCAGGAAATTTTTCTCGCCGGAGTCGATCCTTCAAATCTACAAATCAACCATTCGCCCTTGCAGGGAGTATCGCTGCCATATATGGTCTGGAACCCCTTCTGTTTGTCACAAGGTCCTTGATAAAATCCAGAGATGGATATGAAATGTAATTGGCTCTGATCTGGCATCTCGGCTACAGTCGCTCTCTTACAGACGTGCCGTTTCCTCCCTCTTTCACGGTAACTGCTCCGATAAACTACTTTCGCTGGTTCCCAGACTTCATGAATTTAAGCGTTCTACTAGGCTGGCATCTCGCTCACACCCTTTCACTGTCGAAACTGTTAAATGTAACCGTCTCTTCTACTCCAATAGCTTCATGTCTCACACCTCTCGCCTGTGGAACTCCCTCCCTTTTTCCTGTTTCCCTGATAGCTATAATCTCCAACTATTCAAATGTAATATCAATCGACGTCTCTAGATGCCTTGATATATCCCCTATCCTTCTCTTCATCCTTTCCTCTATCACACCTCTTTGCTCTCGTTCCAACTCTCTGTAACCCCTTGCGTGCTAGTGGCTTCCCGCCTTGCTTGGGGTGAAACGCTTAACAAAAAAAACATGGTCCAGTGTCCCTGCTATACAATTAGAGATTCTTGTTAAAATCCAGAATAGAAACTGCAAGATTATTCGTCCTGACCTGGCATCTCGGCTTCAGTCACTTTCCCATCGCCGTAACGTAGCTTCCCTGTGCCGTTTCTATAAATATTTTTATGGTAATTGTCCTGATGAACTTTCTGCTATGGTACCTAGAAAATTTACAAGTTGAAATGGCTAGCTGGAACCGTAAGTATTATATTAACAGTTTCTTCTATCGCACTTCTCGCTTGTGGAACTCACTTCCGGCTTCTTGCTTGCCTTACAAGTCAAATTTAATCTTCAAAAATTTAAATGCAATTTCAATCGTTACCTTCTGTTTTTTTTTTAATTCTTCGTTCTTAATATTATTTTTGCCATACACTCTAACACTCATTCGCACCTTGCGTCTTAGTGGCTTCATTGCCTTACTTGCGGTGAAATGATGAAAAATATCCCACATCTACATGATGCTATTTTGATTGATTCGTTTTCTAACGGTTATCGTCACTTATTTAAGGTTATTTAAAGCCAGAAAAAAGTAAATTTTAAGAAATTTATTTTTTAATTTTTTAATAATGTTTTAGTGATACAATCTTACTAATTAACCCATTGCTGGGAGGAGAATAGGTGGATTCCTACCTTTCCCAAAAGTTTACCTTTAACTAACAAAACTGTAAATGAAAATCGGTTCTCCGATTAATAATTCCGAGTCATTACCCATTTCACCACCTGCACATCCAAGCTTAAAACCAAGCAGTCACCCATCTACATACTGACCAGTTTTGTCATTGCTTAACTTTTTTTTGTTTGTTTGTTTGTTTGTGTTTGTTTGTTTGTGTGTGTGTGTGTGTGTGTGTGTGTGTGTGTGTGTGTGTGTGTGTGTGTGTGTGTGTGTGTGTGTGTGTGTGTGTGTGTGTGCAAATATATAGAAAAGTAGGAGAGAACACGTTAGGTTAATAATCAGAAGTTCTTTAGTATTTTTGTTTTTATTTTAAAAAACAGAGCTCAATACAAAAGTAGAGCCTAAATTTAATATATATATATATATATATATATATATATATATATATATATATATATATATATCAGCGTGCGGCACGTTTGAAAAGGCCTGAAATCCCTTGTGAGTGAAATTGAGTAGACGGAACCCTTGGGTGCTGTCGATAGCTTGGCCTTGTTCAAATTGTTGATCACACCAGATAACGCGCTCTTTCCCAGAAACTGTAACTACGGTCTGCTCAGCATAGTTGCAGTATAAACCACAGGTGGGCTCTGTGGGTGTTGATTAAAACACGCGTCTGCAATAGGGATTGGCTAGTCGCCTTAATAGACGGGTATGTTCGAATAGGAGTGGCCAGCTATACACATATATAGTGGAACCTCGGATCACGAATTTAATTCGTTCCTGAAGGCCGTTCGTAACCTGAAATGTTCGTAAACCGAAACTATTTTTCCAATAGGAATCAATGTCGAGAAAAAGTCACAGTACAATAAAATTTTTAAAAGAAAAGCTATCCACAACACAGGAATATATACAACATGGCGGACGACTCAGAAATGATTCCGTTCGGGTTAACTCGGTTCGACTCGGTTCGGCAATGTTGTTCGAGAACCGAAAGTTTGTTTATAACCGAGTCATTTTCATCTTGAATTTTCTGTTCGAAAACTGATTTATTCGCTATGTGAGACGTTCGACAACAGAGATTGCACTATATATATATATATATATATATATATATATATATATATATATATATATATATATATAAAGAGAGAGGGAGAGAGAAAGGGATATATATATATATATATATATATATATATATATATATATATATATATATATATATATATATATATATATGATCATTCACGTATATATATATATATATATATATATATATATAAACAAATGCTTGGAGGTACAAAATCTATATACTATTATAAAAACAAGTAATTTATTAATGGTAATTGTCCCTAAGGTCCTTTCGTCCAACATCTCATCAGGAGAAAATCGTTGGAAAAATTGATAAATTAAACGAAAAGAACAGCAACGAAAATGAAGAGCAAAAAAAAAAAAATGGGGGGTGGCGAAAGACGCTAAAATCAATAAAGTATATATACTTATAACGAGGGGAGAGGAAATTGCGTGTAAATAATTAGCGAGGGACAGTTAAAATAAAATACCCCCCCAACAAATTAAGGGACTTCACAAACTCCTTCTGCCGGCAAAGAGAAGGTTTCCGTAATCCTATACAGATTGATTCCAAAATCTTCAAATGATTGTTGGAACCAGCCATGTGAATAATTTTGAACCACTCTTACATATAATTTTGTTGACATACTGTAAGTTTTTATATATTTACTATTCTTGTGTCATCTGCAATTTGGTGAGGAGGACATAGTACGTTTGTCTGTCATGTCTATTTGATATCAAGCATTCTCTGGAAATTTCTCTCGATATATTTGCCCCAAGACGATTCCCCTACTGCAACCCCACCAGTTTATTTTATTCCAATGTCTGTGTTTATACCTTCCGTTGTTTCAGAATTCTCCATCGATGCAGACATTTTGCTGTCATCTTCAAATTGATAACTCAATTCGATTTTGATTTACAGTTCGGTGTCTGAAATAAATTTAGTCGGCGTGGCGGCAGTTTGGGACTTAATTTTAAGCGACGATTAACGTTGTCTATTATATCTCAATATCCATTTTTCGCGCACATATAGAAAAATGTAAAAGCAAACCGCTTGCCCTCATACGGATGCAGTATTTACTGACAGAGGAAACCACTAATTTAAATTTATTAATAAAGTTTTATAGTTATTGGAAACCATACCAGGATTTAGTATTGGCGGTCACGATCTTAACAACATAAGATACGCAGATGACACAGTACTGATAGCCGACACGGAAAAGAAATTACAAAATCTCCTACAGAAGGTAGCGACGGAGAATGAGAAGAAAGGACTAAGCATAAACTACAAGAAGGCAGAATGCATGGTCATCAGTAAAAGGATGAACCTGAAATGCGATTTGCATGTCGGGAACACTAGAATCAAGCAGACTGGGAAGTTTATCTGGAAGCGTTCTGACAGAGGACGGTAAATGCGACACTGAGATCCGTAGACGTATTAGGATGGCCAAGGACGCATTCCAAAGGATGGGCAGAGTACTGCGATACAAGAGGATTTCTTTGGTAACAAAGAAAAGAATACTGACCTGTTACGTGACATGTGCCCTTCTTTACGGCAGCGAATGTTGGAAAATTTCCTCAAAGATGAAGAAGAGACTCAAGACGACGGAGATGTGATTCTACAGGAGGATGCTAAGGATATCATGGACCGAGCGTGTGAGCAATGATGAGGTCTTAGAGAGGATTCAAACAAGGAGGAGGCTTATACTTAACATCAGGAAGAGGCAGCTGAAGTTTCTGGGACACATAATAAGGAGGGTTTGGGGAATCTGATACTCTGGGGGCCGAATAGAGGGAAAGAGAGACAAAGGAAAACAACGCGTGACATACCTAGCAGGCTTAAGCAAGTGGATGCCAGAAAGTGGTCTGGGGGAGGAAGCAGAGGGAAGGAACTTGTTGAGAGCTGCAAGGGATAGAGGGAGGTGGAGAGCCGTGATCGCTTACGTCCTGAAAGGACATGGCACATAAAAAGAAAGAAAGGCTTGGAGAATCTGATACTCACGGGGTAGAATAGAGGGAAAGCGAGACAAGGGAAAAGAACGCATGACATATCTAGCGGGCTTAAGCAAGTGGATGACAGAATGTGGTCTGGGGGAGGAAGCAGAGGGAAGGAACTTGCTGAGAGCTGCAAGGTATGGAGGGGTGAGGAGAGCCATGATCGCATACGTCCTGAAAGGACATGGCACATAAAAAGGACACATAATGAGGAAGGAGGGCCTGGAGAATCTGATACTCACAGGTCAAATAGAGGGAAAGAGGGACAAAGGAAAACAACGCGTGACGTACCTGGCAGATATAAGCAAGTCGATGACAGAAAGTGGTCTGGTGGAGGAAGCAGAGGGAAGGGACTTGTTGAGAGCTGCAAGGGATAGAGGGAGGTGGAGAGCCATGATCGCCTACGTCCTGAAATGACATGGCACATTGAAAGAAAAGTTAGATTAGATTCTGCTACTCGGCGGTGTCTGGGTGTCAATGCCAACTTTGCCTACAAGAAAGTACTGATATTTGTACAATGTCTTTTGCGAAAAGTATATTTTATTTCCTTAATTACGATAATGACTGTTATGTTAGCGCGTAGAACCTGAATAAAAATAAGCAACTTTTAACCACATCACGTTGTCATTGTTCCATGAACAGTTCCATCTTCCAGAGGAAAACGTATTCTTTGGCCTGAAACCACTTTCCCATAGAGTTTAAAAAGTTATCGCCATTCTATCGCCAATTCCCGCTACGTCCGTTCAAATGAGCTCCATTCCCCCCAGTTCAGAACTTTACAACTAGGACCCGACGTGATACTTCCATAGACTCGAATCACTGTCATTTCCCAGGCATTACAATGATGAGAAGAAAGTTACACTCAAGATAGATTTTTCCAAGAACTACCATTTTGCGGAACAAACTCCCAGGTGGGTGCTTCCCTAAAAGTGTCAATCTTTACCTAGTCTTCTGATGCTCACCACCTACCCCCTATAATTTCATTCATATCACGCACCTCAGTTAATAATTATCTATATTTAGTGGCTCTATAAGCATTTATTTGAGTTAATTCTAGTATAAAACATTATGTTCCTCATCTTGGTTGTTTGTATCGTCAGATGAAGATATGAATTCCATAGACTCCACTTAAGTATATGGGGACACAGCTCTCAATGATTGATTTGTATTCTGGTCATATAGAGTTTATAAGTGTCATAAATAAATGTATTTTGAAGCGTTTGTTTCTTTTTAGCGTTAGCCTTCTACGCACGGTTCTCACAGCAGCCGCCAACCTCTGTCGAAAGAGGCTAGTAGGCATATCAAACGCCCGTGAGCAGAAGCGACCTTACCGGGCCACTCCGCCGACTACCATAAGTTACGTAATGTAATTGGCAAAAACTGCTGGATATTTTCATACCTCGACAAATCTCTCAGCACTGACCAGACACGGAACGTCTTCCCCACCCGAAATCCAATGAACCTTTTCCTCTATGTTCAAAATGGACAAAACAGCCTAAGATGTTTCGCACGGATTTTTACTAATAATAGCATCTACACAAGCAGTCATATCAGCCACAAGAACAAGTTGGTCAGTCCCCCCCCCCCCGTTTCTCTTTATTTCTCGCACCGCTGATGAAGGACACAGGCGTGTCCGAAAAGTCCGGACTTAAAACTTTAATTTCCGTACTTCGTCTTGTGCTTAATAATTAATGTTTAATAAATGTTTTTCGGACTGATCACATTGGTCCCATTTCGTTTGCCCTTGTTTTATTAACCAACCTATCTATTTTAAATACTATAAGAAGCATACGTGGACTCTTACTTACATATATATATATATATATATATATATATATATATATATATATATATATATATGAGTTACGAAAAACTTGGTAATCCTTATAGGTAGTCCCAAGGAGGAAGAAATCCTGAGAGCTCAATATAAATTCAGATCTAATAATTTAAAGAAAAACCGACCACTTTAAGGCTCCATGTAATAATTTATTTCACCATAGCCCTTTTAAAGGACGCTGGATCATCAGACTACACTTCCAAAAGGTGAAACGAAAAATGAAATGAAAATTTACACTTTTGACGGGTAGTATTAAGTTTATGTAATTTAACAGAGAGGGTAGTGAGGAGTGGTGTGAGAGACATTATCGAGCTTAGGGAGGGTTTATTTTAATATTTCTATCTATCATACTTAGTATTAGGTGAGGAGGGACCAGACATTGACCTATTTAATCGCTTAACTTAACGGAAGTGATATATTGAAAGGGAAGGGGGAGAAAAAAGGAAAATAAAAAGAAAAAAAGAAAGAAAGAAGGGGAAAGTAAAAAGAAAGAAGATGTAATTAGGCTTCATGAAGATAGAGGAGGAGTGGTAATTTTTAGCAATTTATGTAAAAAAACAGATTTTAATGTTTGATAGTAATTTAATTTTTAAATTCACCGACGAAATTAATTTGATGTTTGCTAGCAATTTAGATAAATCTTTTACAAATAATTTAGGGATTTAATATGAGTTAAATAGTATATATAAAAACACATTCATAGAAAGTATATATATATATATATATATATATATATATATATATATATATATATATATATATATATATATATATATGATTTATTCGAAAATTATAACATAAATATGTAATAAAATCACTACAAAAATAGCCATTTTGTTTCAACACTTCAATATGGCTATTATGTTATAACTTTCGAATATATTATATTTGCTCTACTCTGTATTGAGCACTCTTTTAAGAATAGTCTTTTTTGGTTATTGGAATGAATTCCGTATACACCAATGCTATAATCCGAAATATATATATATATATATATATATATATATATATATATATATATAGGGATGTCCATTTTAGGATTTTTTTGCATTATTATTTTAGTTGTTTTTTTTTCAGTTGAAAGACACATTGATTTGGAAATTCTTGCAAAAATTAAGTACTTGTTGGATTTTAATGATAACTTCAGAACTTATTCACAAATGAATGAAATTATTTTAGAAAATTTTGTCTCTTTGAAAGTCATGGTATAAATATTTTTTTTTATATCTGTTACTCCCCTCGAAATTAATTTTATGAAAACTCCAAAAGTTTTTATTTGCAACCTGATTTTTTTTAATTAAATGCACAAAACTCTGAAGAATGTAAATCATCGATTTTTTTGTTAAAAAACTGCCCAAAATTGTCCAAACCTTTACCTCAATTGTAAAAATACAAAACCCAATAAAACTAAGACAATATTTAATTAAGAAAGTTTTTAATGGTTTTTCTGAATAATATATACGAAGGTAATTATTATCTGAAAGAAAAAAATTTTTTTGATGAAAAATGAATTTTTACATTAATTTTTTTTTTTCAATTTTAAATACACAATATGACAAAAGGTTGTTATATATTTATAAATTAAGTTCTTTATGCAACCTTATAGAAATGATATATTGTGTTTTCTACTTTTTAAAGATCATAAATTTGAAAGCTTATTAAAATCTGACACCCATTGATATTTTTTAAATAATTTTTAATATTCCAAAATTGTATTTAAAATCGTCTCCAATGAAAGTATGGATGCACAGCTTTGAAATAATGTCACGTGAGTAGTTTCCCTTGATAGAAGCAAGCTGTTTTTACTTCAGAAATTGCTTTGCATTCGTTAAGTTAACAACACAACAACGCTTGTCAAGTTTTCTGAATGAATATCGTCGCATTTTCAATTTTTTTTCTTTTTCTTTTCAAATATAATCAAATACTGGGATAAAAGAAAATATCGACTATGTACAATTACAAAAAAAAAAAACGTCCTTGGAAGTGCACCCAAATTTTCAAGTTTGAAATCGATTGCATAAATTCATTGTACATTACTTTGGAATTATTATCCACACGACAAATTATCAATTAAAACGATTTTTGGAGTTTAAATTCTTTGGAGTTAGCTTGCCACTAAATACTTGTTGAGTCAAACCCAATATAGCATGTTAATTTTATTAATAAATAAAATATGTATAAAACTCTCCTGACTGCCATATCACAATTATTAATAAATAGAAAAAAATCTGCCTTAATAAAAAGAAATAAAATCTCATTTCATTAAGTTGACCTGTTTCAATTAATGGTGTTTCATGTAATTTTTATATTCTCAGAAAAATATTTCATGACTGAAATACTAAACCTCAATTTAAAAAAATGTTTTTACGATTTTATTTTTACTTGTAAAATTTGATTTTCTTTCATAATTTAAATGTTATTTTCAGTGCAGAATTCTTCCTCAAACGTAAGGTAAAAAAAAAAAAAAAATTTGAAAGTGAATTTTTTTTAAAAATCTACTAATCAGATTCACTTAAAATTAGAACGAATTATATCACTTCTGCGCTACCGTCCGATAAATTCCCCTGACGTAAGTTGTCAATATATTGACGTACATCAATTAACGCCTGTCAAACGCACACCAAGTCGAGCACCTCGGTTGGAAATATCTCTCTTAAAAATTTTTCTGCTAAAGAAGTAAGTAATGTTTCTTTCAAATTACATTAAGTATACTTTAATCATTCTAAATTTCCTAAGATAACAAAAGAAAAAGGTGTAATTGAATTTTACATGATTTTTTAACTAACTGATCTTGTTTACAAACTCAGACAGAAAGGCCGATAAGTTCGATTTTACGAAATTTTTTTGACTCGAAAAAAAAACAAGATTTTTAAATAAAATTTTTAACATTTATAGGAAGGATTAAAAAATCTGAAAAAATATTCAGAAAATACTTTGGTCTTTCCTCTTTAATGACAACATAAATATTTAAACGTTAAAAATTGTTTTATCAATTTGGGGACCTTTTTTCGTCAAGGTATACTACTTTTTAGCGAAATATTGGACATACCTATATATATATATATATATATATATATATATATATATATATATATATATATATATATATATATATATATATATATATATATATATATATATAAGGAGTAAATGCGCTATATTGAGTGTAGTTAGTTTCGTCACCGAAGCCCGCTGGTCCAGTGTTCGATTCTTGGTAGTAGATACGCTCTGCTGACGAGTCCCAAAACGCCGTCCAATACATTCTGTTGACGGTTCTTGTTCTAACCACGATGTATTCTCATGAGAAATTAGGCAAATCTCCCAAAATCTCTATCACGCACACAGACACGCATATATATATATATATATATATATATATATATATATATATATATATATATATATACAATAAGAAGACTTAAACACTAATATTCCATGGTCATAATTTATTCCATTGGAATCGTAAATACGATCCAATTCATCAGACCTAGAAATTCAAAAAGAAAACAGAAAAAACAACTCCGGGAATGAAAAATAAAATTTAGTGAGAGTTTAAGTATGAGAGTGTGGGGCGAATGCTAGAGTGAATGAAAGCCAAAGGGAGGGGTAACAGACGAGAGAAGAATAGGAAGGTCTAAAGATGAAGGGGGAATTAAAATTTAACAGAGAGAAGTTTTAAAGAGGGGGAAGCAAAGATGGTTCAAGTGAGAAAAATATGCATATTTTCAAAAGTCTGATACACGAAAGATACACCGCAAGAGTGTATCCATTTCTTGGTGAAATACACACACAATAGACGATAAAATCTTAAAGCTCGGAAGATGAGAGATAGAGAGGAAAAGAAAAAGGGTGTGGGAAGAGGTGGGTTGGGGGAACTAAAACCGGAGGGCCTTTCTAAACATGTGTGTGTGTGTGTGTGTGTGTGTGTGTGTGTGTATACATACATATATATAAATTTACCCCAAACACGACGATAACGTGACTAAAATACAAGCCGCTACTGGGTGTGAAATATAATTTACAGACTAGAAGGAAGCAGAAACACAATCCTAAAGAGGAAACAAGGGATAAACCTCTATTCCTGTCCGGAATAATGTCCAATGGGGAAGGTGTGGCAGTTTTGAAAATGAGAAGAACAGATACTCTACTATTGTTTTCGGCTCGATAGTTTCAATAATGTTGTTTTGGCTTTTCTGCAAATGTGACTTCATTCTTTCTTCTTTTTCTGACTGAGAAATATTTTCAGATAATCGTTTGAGGAAGACAAAAAGTTTAATAAATGTGATTTTTATACGTACTTACAGCGTGTCAAAAGAAAAAGAAAGAAAAGTTTTTCATCTTTTTTGTGTGTATATTTGGAATAAAAACAGTTTGGCAGATCTTTTTTTTTTGCCGTTGGATAGGTTATTAGGTTAAATGTCCTGGATTAGATTAGGTTTTGGAACGGTGAATAAGAAAACAACAAGAAGCAAATAAAAAAATGAAACCTTTGACAAGTTGAATGTGTGTCCGCGTTGCAAGAATCGGATTAGTTCTAAGGTGTATTATAATGGAGAGAAAAAATTAAAGGAAATAAAAAGCGACCAACCTAAAAAACTAAAAAAAAAAAAAACAGACAAAAATTATCCAACAAACCCCTCCAAAAAAAATCGAAAAAAAATTCCTTTGCGACCAATTGAGAAAAAGGAGATGAGGGATCCATTTACGGCATGTTGTAAATAACAAGATCTGTTTTTAATTTTTATTTCTTTCAAAAACTTTAATCTCGTTATCTAGCCGTTTATAAACGTTTCGAATGTTCTATATTCAGCTTTCACTATTTTTTAAAAACGTCATTGAAACAAAAAATATGGCGACAAAGATGAGGACAATAGTCCGAATAATGTAAATAATGTACATAATACCTCATCTCAGAAATATAGACAGATATTTATGTAGCTAATATTCTGTTTCGAGTTAGTTGAGAGTAACGAGAACGTGCTTTTACAATCCAGCCCTTATAAAATAGGAATCTAAATATGAAATTAGATAAATAAGTACACGGATATGAAATGAAGGAAGGGGCTATGAATGAAGGTCGAATTCAGTCGGATTGCATAGAGTCTTTGTAGACAGCACGATCATTTCAAGAGCAGAGATATATGTGTTTCACCAGGTTTTGGTTTTGAATTCAGAGAATGGCTGCTACACAAGGCTGAAGAGCCCAGTCTAGAGGGAGTCATAGATGCATGCCTTTCCTAAGCGAATGTAACAAAACTCGCCTGGAATGTGAGCTCGGCTTTCCTATTTCTCGTTCTCAACCACCATCCATTAGCTCCCCACCATCCATTAGGCGCCCACCATCCATTAGACCCCCAAAATCCACTAGACTCCCACCCACAGATTCTAAAAAGAAAATAATTATACCTATAGTAACCCTATTTAATTTAAACTAGAAAGATTTTCCGATAAATCTTAATTCTTCAGTTAATGATTAAGCTCGTGGCGAGTTCTTCGACAATAAAATATCCGTAGAAATTCCTCTATCGCATCGTTAAATATTTTAGCTGAACGACTTTAATATTGCAATGACTATTGTAAATATGAATGTTGGTTGTTATTTTAAGAATTCGGTACAAATGAAGAGATTTTAAAGTGACATTTTTCCATTTCACTGAGGGGTGGTAGCACCTGTTCGGGTCCCAGCTATTGGTAAATAGTTAACCACCAAATTGGATTCAAAACACTGCAAGTATAAAAATAGAATTTTATAGTAAAAATACCAGCAATACATTTCTACTAAAAAGTCCCGCGAGAATTTCACGGTTTTTCTATTTCCAATTTTTGATGAATCTTAATTCTGAACTCTTAAGTTAGTCATTGAATAAACTCATGGCGAGTTCTATGACAATAAAATATCCGTAGAAATTCCCCTATCGCACCGTTAAATATTTGAGCTTAACAATCTTAACACAATATTGCAATAACAATCATAAACATGAATGCTGGCCGGTGTTTTAAGAAGTAAGGGGGTACAAATGAAATAATTTAAAACTGACAACCTTTTCCATTTCACTGAAACAGACGATAAACACTTCTATCTTCCCTTCTTTCTTGATTTCTCTTTTTCATTCTTTCTTTCTTTCCTTCTTTCTTTCTCTCGTTTTATTTTCTCGCTGAAACCAAGTAGCGTATGTGGCTGTTATTCTACGCAATCAGAACGGAAAAGTTCATTATTTATGAGACATTGGTAGGAGACGTTAAACACTTTTATCTTCCCTTTTTTCTCTCACTGAAATGAAATTGTTTACTTTCCCCTATTTCCAAGCGATCAATACAGAATAGTCCATTATATATGAGGCATTGGCAGGCGTAACGGTTGTGCGAACTCACGAGAATGGGCTGAAGAATAATTATTAGATGATGATTTTCTACAGTAAAATTACCATCAATAAATTAATATTATGCCTATAAAAGCTCAACTGTATCAGTAACCTTTGAATTAATGCCGTATTACAGATAATCCTTTTCTTCCTAAAGCATTTATATTATATAAAAATATGTGAAAAAAATGTAAAATCTATGCCCCTTACCACTACCTAAGAGCAAAGATTTTATAAACCAATGATGCGTTCTGAGAGGAACTTTCTTAATAATTTATGACTTTGATCCTGTTTATGGCGACGCTGTGTCTCGCTCGGAGCAATAAAAATCGGATGTTTTGGGAAATAAAAAATGAGGATTGAGAAGGAAAATTTCTCCTTTGGATTATTTTTCACCAATTAGAAGAACGGGATTTAAAACCCGCGGTAATTTGATATGTTGATGGAGTCATCCTGTCGACCTAAATATAAACAAGCTCTTTGCCTAGTGAAAATCACGAATCATTCATGCCTCATCAACATGTATATTAACAATTTTTATTTGTGTAGCATTAGAAAGCAAAACAACACATAGCCAATCCTAAACTTCAGGCGAATTAAAAATTTAATCACCGAAGCACAAAATTTCTTTTTTTCTATGCGCCGTGTCCTTCCAGGACGTAAGCGATCATGGCTCTCAGCCTCTCTCTATGTCTTGCAGCTCTCAACAAGAATCTCCCCTCTGTCACCTCCCCCAGACCACGTTCTGTCATCCACTTGCTTAAAGTAGCAAGGTATGTCATGCGTTGTTTTTCCTTTGTCTCTCTTTCCTTCTATTCTACCTGTGAGTATCAGATTCTCCAGGCACTCCTTCCTGATAATTTGTCCCAGGAACTTCAGCTGCCTCTTCCTGATATTAAGTATAAGTATAAGCCTCCTCCTTATTTGTATCCTCTCTAAGACTGCATCGTTGCTCATACGCTCGGTTTCATGACATCCTTAGCAACCTTCTGTAGAACCACATCTCTATCACCTTGAGTCTCTTCTTCATCTTTGAAGGAATCATCTAACATTCACAGCCGTAAAGAAGGACAGATGTCACGTATCAGTTTAGTATTCTTTTCTTTACATTAGTCGGACTATTGTCCTCATCTTTGTCGCCATTTTTGTCACAACGTTTCGGCCGTTGTACGCTCCGGCCTTCTTCAGGTGGTTGGAATTTCGAACCGAACCCTTATTTCGATCACTGGGGTAGACTGTTCTAGTTCCACGAGCCATGTTTGATGGATATCAGTTATCAGTTATCTCCTGCTAATAAATAAAGGGTTCGGTTCGAAATTCTAACCACCTGAAGAAGGCCGGAGCGTACAACGGCCGAAAAGTTGTGACAAAAATGGCGACAAAGATGAGGACAATAGTCCGACTAATGTAAATACTGTACATAATACCTCATCTCAGAAATATAGACAGATTCTTTTCTTTGTTATCAAAGAAATCCTCCTGTCTTGTAATACTCTGCCTAGCTTTTGGAATACGTCCTTGGCCATCCTGATACGTCTACGGATCTCAGTGTCGCTCTTACCGTCCTCTATCAGAATGCTTCCCAGATATTTAAGCTTCCGCGTCTGCTTGATTCTAGTATCCCCGACCTTCAAATCGCATTTCGGGCTCATCCTTTTACTGATGACCATGCATTTTGTCTTCTTTTAGTGTATGCTTAGTCCCTTCTTCACACTCTCCGTCGCCTCGAATTTCTTCTTCATCCTTGGGGAAATCGTCTACCATTCGCTGCCGTAAAGAAGGACAGATATCACGTCACAGTTCAGTATTCTTTTCTTTGTTACCAAAGTAATCCTCCTGTCTTGTAATACTCTTCCCAGCTTTTGGGATGTTTCCTTGGCCATCCCAATACGCCTACGGAACTCTGTGTCGCATTTATCGTCGTCTGTCAGAACGCTTTCCAGTTATTTAAACTTCCGAGTCTGCTTGATTCCCGTGTTCCCGACCTTCAAGTCGCATTTCGGGCTCATCCTTTTACTGATGACCATGCATTTTGTCTTCTTTTAGTTTATGCTTAGTCCCTTTTCATTCGCCGTCGCCTCCAGTCTCCTCTTCATCTTTGAGGAAATCGTCTAGCATTCGCTGCCGTAAAGAAGGACGGATGCCACGTAAGAGCTCAGTATTCTTGTTACCAAAAAAAAAAAATTCTTTTGTCTCGCAATACTCTGCCCATCTTTTGGAATACGTCCTTGGCCATCCCAATACGACGCACTTACCGTCCTCTTTCAAGACGCCTACCAGATATTTAAACTTCCGAGTCTGCTTGATTCTCCTGTTCCCGACATATAAATCGCATATCGGTTTGTTCTTCTGAATTTAGTAAATGTACAAAAATAGAAATGGGGGTAAGACAAGGATGTGTCTTCTCACCGGACATATTCAACCTATACAGTGAGGTGAGTCTGAGAATTAGAAGTCCTACCGGGATTTGTTATTGGCGGCAGCAGTCTTAATAACGTAAGATATGCAGATGACATTGTTGAGAGCAGTCACTACAGAAGGTAGTGAAGAAAATCGGGATGAGATAACTAAACATTAATTATAAGTAGACATAATACAAGTTTGTTAGCAAAAGAGGCAGCCCAACATGAAAATTACAAATTGGGGATAACAAAATCAAACATGTACAATATCTAGGAAGTGTTTTAACAGATGGCGGAAAGTGGGACACTGAAATCTAAAGGCTCACTGGGATAACGAAAGGTGCCTTCCAAAAGCTAATAAAGTATCAAGAAACAGAAAAAATATTTCTGTTTTTAAATATTTATTTTCTTAATGTAGAACTTAAACTGGGAACATAACGCCTGCATATGAATAGAAAATGAATTCAGTCAATATCTAAAAATAGAAAGAGGTGTTTTCTGAACGGATTTATTCAACCTATACAGTTAGGTGATTCTAAGAAAATTAGAAGTCCTACCAGGATTCATTATTGGTGGCCATAATCTTAACAATGTGGAGATATGTAGATGGAACAGTGCTGATAGCAGACACGGAAAAAAAGCTACAAACTCTTACGGAAGGTATAGAAGGAAATCGAGGAGAAAGAATTAAACATCAACTACAAAAAGACATAACGCATGGTTGTTAGCAAAAAGGGCAGCCCAAAATACAAATTACAAATTGGAGTACCAACATGAAAGAAGTACAAAAATTTAAATACCTGAAAAGCGTTTTCTGAGAGGACGAAAAGTGCGACACCGAATGCTGGACAATCTTCTTACGGGTGAAGATGAGACTTGTAACAAGAGAAATGTGGTTCTACAGAAGGATGATGAGAATACACTGGACCGAACAAGAGCAAGTAATAAATATTCGGAGGGAAAGGGAAACGAAAATGACGTCTATATTAACAGCAGACAGGCATAATTGAAATTCATAGGGTACATTATTCCTTTTGGATGTTTATGAATAAAGCCATTTTTATTTAAGAAACTTTTTAAGAATCGGGATAATTTTGTTTCAAAGAAAAGAGTACTGACCTTTTATTAATATCAGTCCTTTTATATGGCAGTGAATGTTGGACAATCTCCTCACAGATGATGAAGAGACTTGAAGCAACAGAAAGAAAGAAAAGAGTACTGAACTGCTATGTAATATCAGTCCTCCTATATGGCAGTGAATGCTGGACAATCTCTTCACAGATGAAGAAGAGACTTGAAGCAACAGAAAGAAAGAAAAGAGTACTGAACTGCTATGTAATATCAGTCCTACTATATGGCAGTGAATGTTGAACAATCTTCTCACAGATGAAGAAGAGACTTGACACAACATAAACAAAGAAAAGAGTACTGAGCTCTTATGTAATATCAGTCCTATATAGCAGTGAATACTGGACAATCTCATCAGAGATGAAGAAGAGACTTGAAGCAATAGATTGAAAGAGAAAGTACTGATCTGTTATGTAATATCAGTCCACTTATATGGCAGTGAATGTTGGACAATCTTCTCACAGATGAAGAAGAGACTTGAAGCAACATAAACAAAGAAAAGAGTACTGAGCTGTTATGTAATATCAGTCCTCCTATATGGCAGTGAATGCTGGATAATCTTCTCACAGATGAAGAAGAGACTTGAAGCAACATAAACAAAGAAAAGAGTACTGAGCTGTTATGTAATATCAGTCCTCCTATATGGCAGTGAATGCTGGATAATCTTCTCACAGATGAAGAAGAGACTTGAAGCAACATAAACAAAGAAAAGAGTACTGAGCTGTTATGTAATATCAGTCCTCCTATATGGCAGTGAATACTGGACAATCTCTTCACAGATGAAGAAGAGACTTGAAGTAACAGAAGTGTGGTTCTACAGAAGGCTGCTGGGAATGCCATAGATTGAACAAGTGAGGAACGGCGAAGTTTTAGAGAAAATGGAAACAAAAAGGAAACTTATACTTAACATCAAAAAGAGACAGTTGAAATTTCTAGGGCAAATAATGAGGAAAGTGGACTTGGAATTTTTTTTACTAACAGGGAAGCCAGAAGGCAAGATGCATAGTGAAAAACAATACATAACTCAGTGACCTTGAGTAAATGGAAGGTGGAACAAGTTTTAGGATAGATCACTAAAAGTCCAAATTTATTAAGAGCTACAAAGAACAGGGAATTGTGGAGAGCCTTTATCACCAACGTCCTGAAGGGAGACGGCAAATAAAAGAAGAAGAAGAAGAAGAAGAAGAAGAAGAAGAAGAAGAAGAAGAAGAAGAAGAAGAAGAAGAAGAAGAAGAAGAAGAAGAAGCTTGAGTAAATAGATAACGGAACAGGGTTTAGGAGAGATAATAAAAAGACAAAATTTATTAAGGGCTACAAAGGAGAGCAAGTTGTGAAGAGCCATGATCGCCAACGTCATAGAGGCTTTTCATATGAAAACACTACTGCTGTTACTAATACGAATGTCTTTGATTCAAGACATGATTGATTCATACATTTTCTACGGTTTATCAACCCTTGGCAGAAAATGTTCTTAGATCATGAGATCTTTTTTCTTTTTAGATAATAATGATTTACTTATACAAATCTTACAAATTATAGCTGGGAGAAGAGATAGATTCGTATCTAATCAGAAATAAACAAACAAGAAATTATAATGTGGATATAAATTGTGGGATCAATTCTATATTACAGTCAATATATAAATTGATTCCCCACTTTGTGGCCACGGTATTCTCTATAGAATGTAAATAAATCTAAAAGACATGCCTGTGTAGGTAATCATTATTTCATTGATTCGTTTTCTACGGTTTATAAACAAACAAGAAATTATAATGTGGATATAAAGTAGGGGATCAATTCTATATTAAAAATCAATACATAAACTAAGCCCTCACTTTGTGGCCACTGGAATTCCTCTCTAATTATATTCCAGAGAATGTAAATTAATCTAAAAGACATGCCTGTGTAGCTAATCAGTATTTCATTGATTGATTGATTCGTTTTCTACGGTTTATTAACAAACAAATTATAATATGGATATAAAGTAGGGAATCAATTCTATATTACAATCAATACATAAACTGATCCCTCACTTTGTGGCCACTGCAATTCCTCTCTAGTTATATTCCAGAGAATGTAAATAAATCTAAAAGACATGCCTTTATAGCAACTCTGTGTTCCATTGATAGATTCGTTTTCTACGGCTGATCAATCTTTTGCAGGTTATTTAAAACCAGAAAATATTCTTAGATTATGAGATCTTTTTCTTTATAGATAATAATGATTTACTGATACAAGTCTTACTAATTAACCCATAGCTGGGGTACAGAGAATAGATGGATTCATGCCTAATCAGAATTTGATAAACAAATAAGAAATTATAATGTGCATATAAAGTGGGGGATCAGTTCTATATTACAATTAATATATAAAAAGTGTAGTGAAATAAAAAATCTCAGTGTCTATTGGGTATGTCCTTTTTCTTTCTTGGGCCAGAAGATAGGGCAAGTAAATATAAGCATGTTTATAATGGTCAAGATCAAGTTATCGTTGCGCACAGTTGGAACGACCAAAGAAAAGTTTAGGCTTACTTAATTGGTTAAAATGCGTAGGAAAGTGAAAAGTTGAGTCATCAATAGACTGGATAGACGAACGTGTCCCACTGGGGAAATAATTTCCGCGTGGTGCTACATCTTGGAGCAAGGGGAAGAAAGAGGTTATGGAATGAAAATATTTATACTTTTATAGACATAACCAGTGCCGGCTAATGGGTTCTTGACAAAGGTAATAAAATTTCCGGCTCCTAGCATCATGGGAAAATGTATATCTTCATATTTCATTATTTATTTATCGATTTTATTTCATTTTCCTACAACCCGCCAAGTCACATACATATTCCATTGATACGAAAGAAGTTCCCTTTTCGAGAACGATTACTTTGTCGAACAGACTCCCGCGAGAATGCTTCCTCGACCACTAAAATCTTAAGCCACTAAAAGCCCCAGGATTAACCGTTTTCCTATGTATTCTACACATACTCATAATCTGATCAGTTGAAGACAATCCCTGATACTGGCCAACATCGAGGCTGAGAGCCGGGAAACCGTTGTTGCAAATCGGCCTTCATATTGTAGGACCATCCGGCTGTGTGGCGTCCAATAGAAAAGGATCTACGACGTGCTGTCACGAGGACCCGACTCACCCAGCCGCGTCCACCACGACGCTCTTCTGTGACTCCTGCTCACGACTCTTCAGGAGCTTGCCGGGACTTCACAGCCATCCCCGTCACCGCCACTAGGCAGGGGTTGGGGAGAAATGGATTTTGGAGCGAGGATGACGATGCTGATGATGATATGCGAGTGGGTGCCGACTACTATACTCTGCAAATAGGTCTTCCTTTACGTCCATGCTACGCCTTATTCAGTAATCTGTTACATTGAGTGGCTCTTGGGGATTGTTTTGGTTGGAAAATAACAAAAAAATAAAAAAAATAAAAATAAGATGACGCATGCGCAGTCAATACGACCCTGCTGATAGGAAACGAGGAAATTAAAAGACTTTATATCTCGAAACTTTACTTGGATAAACAGTTATACCCGAAGCGTAATTTGATATCTCTGAATCTAATTATTCCCGTTTTGTTTTATCAATGAACCTTAAAGAAAACCAAATCAATCGCATCTTTTTATCCAAGCAAGATATTTCTTTATTCAAACTTGTTGAAAAAGAAACGTTTTCTACGTTTTATTCTGTTTGAAACTTTGATAATTTGTCAACTGTTTGAAACCGATAACTAACACTGAACGCCATTTGCATTCGATATAAATCAATAAAACGGTCTAGCGTGAATATTTATTTAAACATTTCTTTAAAAAAGGTGGTGTGCTTACGGCGATATAATGCTGATGAAGTGACTGATTCGTTTTCTATGGCTTATCAACCATTTTCAGGTTATTTAAAGCCAGAATATACTTTTAGATTATTTAGAATTTTTTTTAGATAATAATGATTTAATGATTCAAGTGTTACTAATTAATCCATAGCTGGGGGAGAAGAGGTGGATTCATGTTTAATCTGAATTTAAAAGACAAAGAAGAAACTATAATGTAGATATAAAGTGGAGGATCAATTCCATATTAAAATCAATACATAAACTGATCCCTCACTTTGTGGCCAACATTGTTTCTATACATTTCTTTTCCAGAGAATGTCAATAAATCTAAGACATGCTTGTGTAGTTAATCAGTATTTCATTGATTGATTGGTTCGTTTTCTACGACTTATCAACAAACAAGAAATTATAATATGGATATAAAGTAGGGGATCAATTTTATATTCCAATCAATACATAAAATGATCCCCCACTTTGTGGCCCCTGTAGTTTCTATACATTTCTATTCCAGAGAATGCAAATAAATCTAAAAGACATGCCTGTGTAGCTAATCAGTATTTCATTGATTGACTGATTCGTTTTCTACGGCTCATCAACAAACAAGAAATTAGAATGTGGATACAAAGTGGGTGATCAATTCTATATTACAACAATACATACATTGATCCCTCACTTTGTGGTCAGAGTAGTTTCTATATATTTATATTCCGGAGAATGTAAATAAATCTAAAAGCCATACTTGCGCGGCTTATCCGTATTTGATTAATTGATTCGTTTTCTACGGCTTATCAACCCATTGCATTTTATTTAAAGCCAACAAATATTTTTAGATAGTAAGAATTTTCTTCCCTCGGAGGGGGTAAAATTGACTTAATGACACAAATTTTACAAATTTACCCATAGCTGAGAGGTCGGAGAAGAGGCGGATTCATATTTTATCAGAAAAGGGACTCCCAAGCGTGTTTTATCTTCCTCTAAGAACATGCCTCGGGCTAGTGTGGTAGGATAATGACCCATTCCTCAACACGAAGGAGAGCTACGTCTAACAATAGAACAAGAAAAAAAAACGAGCTAATATTTTATAAGATCAAGAAGCACATTTTTGCATCTACAATTTTGAAAAATCGCTAAAAAAAATTACTGTCATCAGCGTGATAATGTGCTTCAGACTAAAACGTATTAAAACGAATAAAAAATTGTAATTCCAGCGGATAATTTATTGTTAAAACATTTTTTTTTGTTAATTTGAATTTATAACGTATACAATGTAGCTTCGATCGATCCTCTGAGATAAGTTATTAAAGGAAAAGGGAGATGAAAGGACGTTGGAAGACAGAATATTGTTTGTAAAAGAAAATGCCCAAGATTTGTACTACGAACTGAAGTTATGAAAATCAAGTATGGACAGCTGTTTAAATATCTATGAAGTGTTATAACAGGGTATAGGAGATATGACATCGAAATCCAAACACGTATCGGTATAACAGAAAAATGCATTCCAAAAGCTAAGCAAAGTATTAAGAAAGAGAAAAATCTCGTTAGAAACAAAGAAAAACACTACTAAAACGCCATGTAATAACACACCTCCAATATGGCAGTGAATTCTGGACGATTTTCTCACAGATGGACAGAAAACTTGAAGCAACTGATATGTAAAAAGAATAAAAATTATAATTCCAGCGGATAATTTATTGTTAAAACAGATATATTTTGGAAAGCTTTTGCAATCCTTGATCACTTTTGAGAAATAAATGGAACAGTGGCTAAGCTACATTGTATACGTTATAAATTCAAATTAACGGATAAAAAATGAATCATTTATTGAAAAAAAAGTTTGAAGTAACTATAAACAATTTTCTTTGTTTTTCTATCCTCTACCAGCCGCATTGATGAAGAAAGCATTACCTCGAACCAATGCCAGTAGGACACGCTGCAAGAGCGACTCCGTTTTATTCCTAATATGTAAATATGAACTTATGTCAATACATGTGTGTGTGCGTGTTTACATTTATGTGTGGATGCGGGAACGTACATGCAGGTGATTTTTTTCTGTGTGTGTGATTTTGATTGAACAGGAGTACAAGGTAACGGTTACAGATTGAGCTGATGGTTAGAATAGCGAATTTCTATTTTAGAAAGTGCTAGCATAGGACAGATTTGAGTTGGGTACGCGTGTAGGTTTAGTTAAAGATTTAGTATCGCTATGGGATTAGTATTTAATATGTAAAACATGGGCTTAAAGTATGCACTAAAGATACCAGCTCACTTCGTTATGGATTCCGGAAGTAGATCAAATCTAAACCGGATGAAGTAAAAAGACACCACTATATAGTAAAGGAGTGTGAAAAGCCCTGTTTTCATTGGCTGACTAACATATGTCAATAAGAACGCCGAAGTCCGGCCTTGCTAAGTAAAAGATTACTGTTTTGCAATGTCGCGGTACGTAGCACGACGCTTTCAAGGAGGCGGCCTGACTCACCTAGAATGAGGTCTGGGTTGCTGTTGGAGCCGATATGATGCGAAACCCGAAATCGGCGATGAGAACAGTGCATCACTGAAGACAAAAGATTTGGAAACTGGAATACGGACCAGTGTTGCATATACTTATAGTATTTATCTCTTGACTTTTCATTCCACGTTTAAAGATATAATCCTTTTTCGTTCTTAACGTGTGGCACGTGATTACCTTTGTTTTGTTTTCTTTTTTGCTTGTTCACCTGGGAAAAGAATGAAAAATGCTACCTGAGCCAGAGGATTGTTTTCAGAAAGCAATAACAAAAAGAAAAGAAAAGAAAAAAGAATAAAATAAAATATTGGAAACAATGCCAAAATCCAACAGGAAAACTTGAGGTACCTTCCCTCATAATAAACTCATTATCGATCGCCTTAAAGAAAGGATCAAAAGAATTCGAATCTTCGTGTAGGTGTTGTAAGGTCCTTCTTAAACAAAACCAAAGAAATTTCTTTGTAGACATTTCTTTGATGTTCGCAAATGAAAATGTAATGTGTTTTTGTTTACGCTATATAGTTCACTTGCAGTATAGCCCGGCGTTGCCCGGGCTTGATTAAAAAATGGTACGATTCATACAGCAATCGCTATCACTTGACTTAAAATATGTTTGCTCTTCCTTGCCTTTAAAGGAGTGCCCTTTGCCGTGCTGATGTTGTTACATGCCCTACTTCTTGCCTATCTCACACTGCAATTTTTTCTAAGCTCTATACTAAACAATAAATCTGTTACGAAAAAAGAACTAAACAAAATGAACACAAAACGATCAGCTTTAAAAAAGGACTCGTAACTGGAAAAACCGAATGAAAAAAGAATGTTAACAGCAAATACTTTTTCACACTCAACCCAGTTCTGCGGAATCAGAATCAACGTTGACTTTAAGCAAGCGAATCAGCCAATTGAAGTAAAGTGCCATGCAGATTTAAAGTTTTCACACTTGTGACGAATGCAGCTCTCGATTTTTTTTTGCATGCTAGTTAACATTCATGTCACTCAGCTGTTGGCTCTCACGCTGGCCAATAGAATCTTCCTGCCTATTCGTGGCAGCTAGCTATAGGCTCTCACTCTGGCCGGTAGTAAATGGCCGCAAACTACATGAAAAATACCGTAGAAGCATGAAAAAAATCGATTATTTCCACTATCGATGGCAGTTGGGAAATGCAAATTCGGTCTTGGCCGTTCCTTTAACTTGAAGCATGTGCATGTAAATTTTGGTGCAAATCCGTCGAAAATTGCGGCCGTGCGTTCGTTACACACACACACACACATCCTGCCTTTTATAGATAGAGATACTTTATTTCAAGAGAGTCAAGGTGGAGGATTACTGAATAAGCTTTGTTTAACGGCATATCAACTCCTTATGGGTCATTTAACGCAGAAATATTGTTTTCTTTTCAGCTATTGTAATTTATTTTCAACTTTTTTATCTGGTAATTTTTTTATCTTCCAGTAATATATTGCTGATATTCTTTTTCCTCTGAAAATGTATTGCTGGTAATTTTTTCTAAAATATTTTGATATTTTCATGCTTATCGTCATACCCAGCAACTGTCTAGAAGAAGTTAAGACTGTAATGTTTAGAGAGCATTCACGAGGGAGTGGAGTCTGTTCCCCAAAGTAACAGTTCTTTGGAAAAAAAAACTGTGTGAGTGGAACTTCCTCCTTACAAATGGAATAGCATGACTTTTCAAAATATAAAGGTTTGAAAAAATTGAATATGTGTAATATAATGGGACACAGAATTCCGACAAAGTTTGGCTGAAATTTGACAAATGGAAAACACTTTCATAGAAGCTCGATTTGATTACACGTTTCGCCATTCTGTGCTTCATCACTCAAAAACGAAAGAAAGAAATATATGTGTGTGTGTGTGTGTATGTGTGTGCATGCTTAACTAATAAATCATTAGTGACGAAAGGACAGAATGAAAATAAGTGACTTAAAAAAGTTTTTAATATATTTAAATATATTTGTATAATTTCTTCATAATTCTTAGTTCATTTCCTTTAGTTTTTCTTAGTTCATTTTTATATTTCTTGATCTGATGAAGGCTTAGAAAAATCTAAACGCGGAATCAAATCTAGTTGAAATGAAAGGGTTTTCCATTTATCAAATATATATATATATATATATATATATATATATATATATATATATATATATATATGATGAATATATATATATATATATATATAATGCATTTTTTATTTATTTAACTTTATTTTATTTTATTTTAACTTTTTATTGATGTCAATTATTATTATTATTATCATCATCAATTTGTAATTATAATGATTATAATGCGATGATGAATTCGCTGTGGAAAATGACAAGACAATTCGATGTATCTACCTTGAATTTGATTGCTCCCCCCACGCCCTGTTCTTTTAACTTGTCCCGTTATGAAAGAAAAACATAATTTCTAGGTCACCCTATCGGCTCAAGTATAATTTCTCCCTCTTTCCTTTTTTCCCTTCCTCTCCAACTCCCTCCTTCCTTAACTCCTCTCCATCTCTCTCTCTCTCTCTCTCTCTCTCTCTCTCTCTCTCTTTCCCAACTCATTTTTTTTAAAAAACTTTATATTAAAATTTTCATTTTTTATGTTTCTTTCTTCCTCTTTTAATATTAAAACTTTTCCTTTTTCCATTTATTCATTTATCCTCCATCTCTCCATCTTTCTCTTTTCCAGACGCCGCAATTTTTTAAAAAATCTTATATTGAAATTTTTTATTTTTATTTTTATTTCTTCCTCTTTTAATATTAACTCTTTTTTTCTTTTTCCTCTCCCTTTTCCTTTCGTCTGGATAAATTGACTCCATTTATTAAGCAAACGCCGGTCTAAAGAAATGAATGTAAATTCATAAAATAAATGATAACCGAATGAATTTTTAAACATTCTGTACGCATTATATATATATATATATATATATATATATATATATATATATATGCAGAAATATAGTCTTAAAGTGTGCTATATTTATGGGGTAAAGTGCTCAATATCAGAGATAGAGCGTGTGTAAATATAAAAGTGGACATGGGAGTCAGCACTTAGAGGCGACAGTCTGTTTCATGCTA